>OMKL01000509.1:0-11354 GCA_900302295.1 Parasudis fraserbrunneri
GCAGTAGCCTACATCATCCAAAGACTGTGATGTAAGCAAGCCTTTGACTTTTTTTTAGATTATGACATTTGCAAGCAAGGCTATACATTCGGATTACGTTTTTATATTTGTTCGTAATTTTGCGGCCAACAGCTCTTATTGTGGGGGGTTCAATTTAAAAGAATAATGTAAAAGATTGCCTGCATGACCTCATTTGCCACAGATGACATCTAATCAATAATTTAATAGAATACACAATTGCCTCGGCAACTATTTCTATTAACCGTACAAGAGTCATCTACTCATGCATTAATGAGTAGGCAGAGATGATAAGCCTATTAGATTTTTTGGATTCTCTATTCATCATATTATTATTTTCATCATAACTATTTAGCCTAATAAAACGTTTCATATTTCCTGCATATTTCTAGAGTACAGGTCAGTGTTGGGGATTGGTCATCTGTCACTGCCAATCAAAGGCTAAAAGAATAAAATTCCAGGCAGGAAAAAATGTATGTCAAATGAATTACTATGTAAGCAAAGCCAGAAGTGGGGGCGACAGTGTATCAACAGAGGGCACCATGGTGCAATCGCGGATTGTCCCTTTAACATCGATTGACTGCTAAGCACTCAGGAACATGTGCATTACGCAAACTGGTCTGTTATTGTGCGAGTGGATGTTTGCTATCCCTGCAGTTATTCAGAGCTCAGCGGGGAGATTCTGTCAGCAGAGTCAACCACCGCTGTCGGCCCGTCTCCTGCTCAGATGATTGGTGCCGTCTCTGTCTCAAGCTGTATGACTAAAACAGTTGGCAAGTCATTTGAATACAAACACGGGCGGCAGGGGATCGGTTCCCTCATCAGGGAGAGTGACAAATCAACAGCCATGAGTATTGCTCGATTCCCCCTCCAAAAAAGAAGAGGGCGCTCCACTCAAACCAAAGCAATAACTCGGTAATGAAATCTAAGCTGTCAGCTACATCAAAGTAGCTTCCTGCATTCTCTCTGCCTGCTGTATGAAGTCAATCACTAATAAGACAATATTGAAAATATATCTGAGTAACTCTTAAGCTAATGCACTGTTAGTAATTGCCCTGGGTGTAAATACTTTTTTGTGGATGTCATTTTGGCTATTTCCAGAACTATAACTTCCAACTACTTCATCTGTGATTATTTAGTAAAAAAAAAAAAAAATGTAGGGACCAGATTACAGGAACCCCAGGAACTCCCCTTATTGTTATGCCCTCCCCTCTATCATTTGATCTCCCCCATAACATCTTTCAACGTTAAGCATATATGGAGCCACGGCTTAGACACTGCTATGTGACAAGATAGCTTCTTTTGAGAGAAAGTGTCACAGCCTAGCCTGCCCTCACCCATGTCACTCAAATTTCACTCATGAATTAGGGACTGTGTGCACGTGCTATTTGTGAGTCACTTTATCACCATCCTGTGGTGATCACAGGATGAGGCTGCCAGTTTTACTCTTTGTTTTATTTGTGTTTCTTGTTTTCTGTCAGTGTGCAGTGTAATTCAATGTTGAAACTATTCAACATTACGTCCCCTAATGGGCAGACTGGAAACCAACTGTTAACTTTCAAACGACTAACCAGTTGGTCCCAAATATGATTGGGCTAAATGACAAGACTATCCTTGCTCTACCTTCTTGTAAAGGCTTTTTTAATGTCCGGCACAATTAAACGGTAGCTTGTATTTCAGGCACTTGGAATATTTAAGATGATCTTTATGGTTTTTCTAGATAAGAGAAGGTGGTATGACATAGGTCACTAGGTTACTTGGACTTCAACTTTCAATACTCTGAATCATGCTGTATATTGTATACCTCTTAAGCAGCTTGAGTGTCCCTTGGGACACTTCTTGTACTCCAATGGGCATGCCCATGTGGCTTTATGAAGGAGTCTTTTCCCATTTGTCCAATTTAGAGTGGGACAGAATGTAAAGAATGGAGTGTTGAGACGGGAATAATTTGAGACTTGGCAAAATAGGTGGTAAATGTTTAATAATTGTTATGCAGCCAGGCATTGCTTTTCAGCAGAATAAAACTCACTGTGCAGAGGGAACAATGGGGAAAGTCGTTTACTTTGGTTTTGGGCAAATATTGGAGACCTAACACAAAGATTGAGAGACAAGATTGAGATAAAAAAAAAAGTCTTCAGGCTCTGTTTTCATGCTGAGTGGCAGACATTCATAAAGCTGTTGTTACATCACTCCTACATTCCTCCAAATCCACCCCACAATGCAACATGGATCGCTCTCCTTTGGTGGTCACTCACATGCAGCTAAGACAGCAAAGCAGTCGAAAACACAGACGTTAGATGTAAACATAGAAATAGAATGTAAACAACTTCAGGAGACACCTGCTATTGCTGGAGACGGGCATCATTGTTCTATTGCTTGGCAACAAACGTTCTGATCATTCCAACGTTCTATTTTGATCGCCTTGATACAGTGTAGCACGAGCTACGACTGCGCTAGTTAGCCAGCTAACATTAGGTAGTTGCTTGAATGATGTACAGCAACCTTAAGTTTGAGTCAGCGTGTTTTGCATCACAATGCATCCAAAGAAATGATAAAAAGGTGTAGCTTTTAGCAATGAAAAACATTGGAACGCTGTGTAACGTTACTGGTAGAGGCATTTTTGCAGCATGAAGCACGGTCCACGATGTAGCACCACTTCTCCTATGTTATTGCTGAACATGACCTTTTTGCTTTGTTAGATATTTGTCATACGGGTCCACAGCACCAAATTGTTAGACTCACAGAACTTCTTCTATCCGGTCGTCACGGCACCAAATTGTTAGATCTTCGTCTGAGGTATCTAATTGACTTCTGACGGACTTGAATGAACTCTCTGTACTGTACATTGTGTTTCTTGAATAATGGATAAAGTCCAAGGTTTTGTTCAGAAGTCTCCCCGTCCGAGTTTCACAGAAGATGCACACACTGGGATTTGGCTTGCAGTAAACTGAAATGTTTATTTTACAAAAACAGATAACAGAAGTAAGAATATTGACAGAACAGGTTTCTTCAATAGGCTCTAATTCGGCTAACCAAATCAGACGTCTTACTCTGCCCCACGGTTGTCCAAATACCAGAGACTTGGAAGGATTTGTCATTCTCTTAAAGGCTGAGCTGGTCAGCAGCTACTCTGTTATCATGTAGCCGGTAATGGCACCTCTCTCTCAGGTCGTATTGACCTCCTAATCTACCAACATGCAAGTACACTCTGTTCTGCACCATGTTTGTAATCGGAGGCGCCTTTTTGGGAGCCTTGAAAAGTGTCTGTGGAGTAGAGGCAACACACAGTAGTCTCTTCCCTAAATTAATATAAACTTCACACAGAATGACCATTAAAATTGATACTTTTTATTGTTGATTATACTCTACACCAATCAATAATCACTAAAGACATAACTCCAAATCCTTCAGCTTTGAAAGAATGTGATGCACCTTTAGTTAAAATGAATTTGAAAATAAAATGGTTGGCACCTTGCACAATTCTTACCTGTGTTTTAAAGCAATTAATCCTTCTCCTTATTTGGGTTTACAGTGTATGGTAGTTCTTACACCAAGGTCTGCACATTAACCTGAGAATAATACTGACATTTACCATAATAAAAAATAAAATAAAATTATGTGCATATATGTATAGGAATGGCCTGTAAAAACACAATAATCTTCAGGACACTCTTCCAGCAGACATTCTGCTATTATTTGACATAACTGCTTTGCGTATGCCAGAATGTATATCACTTTTATGCTCCTTCTGGTGTTCCCATTGCAAGCCATAAATGCTGTGGTATAACGTATGGTATTGTGCCATGCAGTCAGACCCAGCCAGGAGTCTCTAGTGTGGGCCCCCCAGTGGAGCATCTGCCAGGACAGTCAGACAGATGGCCAGACAGGCTAACTTAACGTCTTTACTGGCCGCTGGGGGCCCCAGAGTTTATCGAAATCATCCTCCTGCATGTGTGCATGTACACGGGCACACTCGTACACACGGATACGCACACAGGGGGTACATGGAACACAGTCGTACTGCATGTGTACACACACACACACACACACACACAGAGAGAGAGAGGACGGAAGGAGATTCTTTGCTCAGCTGGGATGTCCCGCTTTCCTGGAGGGTGAGAATAAGTAGAAGAGTAGACATCAACAAAGAAGAAGAAAAATGAGGTAGTTATGCTGAAGGGAGGGAAGGGGGGTTATACAAAAAGAGAGGAAAAGGACGAAGAGATAGGATGAGTGAGTACCGGAGAGAATGTCTGTCATTCAGAATAAGTCCGATTACAGTCGGAGCTGTTTGTGTGTGAGAGCTGTGAGAAGTGCTCAGACTCCTGTGATTAGGAGAGAGCGCCTGCAGAGTGAACAGTTCTATGACCTACAGTTCTGTGCCTGATGACATTCTGGTCAGTGTGAATTGGATTTTTAATACTACAAAAAGCAACCCAGAATCAGTTTGAATGTGCAGGATGTTAGGATCCAGGAAATCGGCCCCTCTGGAGGACATTTTTAGCTAAGACCAAGCGGCTAGTATAAGCCAGTGTGTCGGTCCATCCCACATTTTTCAAAAATGTTTGTTTGCAATGACATAGTTCATGATAGAGACATGTAAATTGTCACAATGATAGATAGAGTTGTACCAATGTACACATATATAGCTATCCTTGGTCTACAGTTTTGCCAATAGGACAACCCATATCTGCCATATTGGATTTTCCACCATTTTGCTTTTTTTGAAAATAACTTTATGCCCTAGTAGACCTAGGCTGCTGTGTGGCATCTAGGGACAAATGTCTTTCACTGTGTAATTCTGCAAGTTTCTAGGCCAAACCAATATGAATGCCATATCCAGTATAATTTTGGAAAAATGTGTTGTAAACAGGAATTTAAGTGTTATTCATGAATGCTTGGTCTGAGTTGCACCAAACGTCATGCACTTGTTTCCTCCATGATGAGGAAGAGGTGTGCAAAGTGTTTTGTCATTTGGACACATGGTGGCGCTATTCACACAAATCACATGATAGAGACATGAATTTTACCACAGTGACAGCTATTGGTGTGCCAATGCCTCGCACCAAATTTCACACTACTTGGCCAAATGGTGGCGCTGTTACTTGTAAATCCATACAGCCGACTGACAAAACACTTTGTACTCATATCCAGCTATCCTTAGTCTGCAACACTGGTCTTTGCCACATAAATAAAATGGATACAGTGCTCAGGTTAAAGCACATATCCAGGCAGCATGAAGCAGTAGAAATGAGGGGTTTCCTGCTGTTAAATTGGTTGCAGCTTATCACAAATTTCATGCTTGTTTGCACGTTGTCTCCAATATTGTTGCTTGAAACTGAATCATCATTTGGCTGAAAGATACATGAAAAAGAATATCCATAGCAATGTGATGACAGGGATTTGTAGGTGCTTAATCTACCAGTATTAGTCCTTCTCAATTCATCACATATTTCAGTGCTGTGAGTTTGACTTCCTGCATCTTTAAGACATAATTTCTTCTACCAGTTGGATAAAACGGTGAGGATTTTATGGGATTTAATTTGTCCTTCCTTCAGGGTGATAAGTAAGGATGTTGCCATAAACATCTCAAACGAATGTTCTCTGCTCAATACTGTATCCAAGCCAGTCATCATTAATCTTCATTCTAGATTGGGGACGGCCACCACCAGAGCTGTCGGAGGACACATTCTTGGTGAAGGATATACTCAGAGAATATTATCCATCAATTACCTGTATGATTTGTCAGGGACAGAGCGGTGAAGGGCAGACAAAGCATGGGGGAGAAGATGCATTTCGGAATTGGCCTATATGGCCTTATCTGACAGTAGGCCCAAATCACCATGTTATGAAATCAATTTATAGGCTCATGATTGAAGCTTTGAGACGAAAAACCATATAGCCTATCTCCATTTTGAATTTTTTGTATAGCCCATGTATTTGCAGTTGTAGTTAATCCAAATAATTTATGAGTCATGTGAATCTGATATATCACTCGACACTTAGTGCTCCATCTCTACTGTCTTCAACTATAAATGTACACAGCACTTCCGCTTACCATTTTTAGATAATTGGGTTCAAAAACATTGTTCATCTGAAAATGGACCTCTTCCATGTTTAACATGTGCTTACAGATGGATGCCGTTGTATTACAATATCCATGGCATCTAGGGATGGAGTTAGGTTAAACATCTGGGATTTCACATATCGGCTCCCTCTCACATACATCTGAAAACACTTTCTCTGCTAGTTGATTTTGACTAGGCTGTGTCCATGAGAGGACCACACATGGCCAATGTATAACTGCGCAGACCACTATAACTGACTAGGCCTGCCTTGCCTATCCTAATGGGTCTACAGTGCATACCGTAAGTGTTTGGACAGTGACACATTTTAAGTTTTGGTTCTGTAGCCTACTCCAGCACATTGGGTTTGAAATGGCCAGTATTTGCACATATTCCAGGTTTATTAATCTACCGATGGAGACAATAGGCTAAGTGTCTGATATTTAATGGCATCTGTTTCCTCTCTCCCCGTCTCGCGCCCTCTCTCCCTCCTCCCTCCCTCATCACAATACCTGCTTATCCATCTCCCAATATATGTTTCTCCCTCTCTCTTTCAAAAAAAAAAAAGGGGGATCTTCATTAGTTGATGCTGTAAGTATGTAGGATATCTGCTTGCACTCCGGCACTTGACTGGTGAAACTATTTTGAAAGAAGCTATATTCTTGGACATTACTTTCAAAACACTTTCTCTGCTAATTTGGCAGGCCAACGTTTACTTTGTCTCAAGTTTGGTTGGACTAGGCTGTGTCAGTCGATTGTAAACATGACACTGGGAGCTTTCCACGGTGCTGAAAGTGTTCCCATACATTTTCACCAGCAGATGGCATGGTTTGGCTGCAATTCCGTTTATTCCGCCGGGAATATTTTGCATTTCCATTGACAGAGAGCAACAACTAAGCAATAACATGCGAGAGGGAGTGATATATGTTGGTATATTGACACTATTATGTAACATTTTCACATTATTCATTATCTAGTCTAATCTGAATCTGTATTCACTTACTCAGTCATAAGGAGGCCAGTAAATGTGACCATTCTCAAAGCTCTATCAATATAATCGTCTGCATGTAGCCTATTTGAGATTTTGTTGACTTTTATATAGTCAATGTTACATAATTATTATGGTGGATTATGTTTGCACGCAATGACTTATTTGGCACGGTTGGAAAACAATTGTAGACATTGGCGAGAACGTTTATGTTGTGGATGTTTCTCTCCCATGTCTTTATAATCATTCGAGCCCTAGTTACACATTTGTGGAGATACTTGCATTGCTCTTATGAAAGCACATTTTCTTGTCAGTTCGGAATGACAGATAACTTATTTCACATGATATTATGCTTCAAAATGGCCATTTTGAAAATCATTAGTAAAACTATTAGTCTGCCACATAATTTATGCACAAGCTGTCCGGTCCCCAGGATTATATAAGAACTATATTCACTGAATATTCACAGTTTGAGCAGGCAGAGTCCATATTTCACTCTCCATGTGACTGCTGGAACATTCACCTTACTCCCAAGTCTTACCTATCTCTTAAGTTTTTGCATTTGCTCACTGGACCGTGCAATGTGTTGCACTCCAGCATTTTAATTAGAAAATGTAAATCAGCCAACAGTAGTGAAGCAACAGCCAACAGTAGATGAGTAGGTAAAGAAAAAAGATTAAAAGAAGTTATTAATGTTTTAGCCACAGCATATTTTTTTATAAGGATTAATTGATGCTGTAGAAGTCATTAATCAATGAGCTTACCCTTTAAACGCATGCACACTTTCATATATTGCTCTTAAAAACACACTACATAAACCAAAGGGTATCCCCACATATGAAGTTAAAGGGATAGTTCTGATTTTTGGAACCCCAGTCCTATTTCGTGCTTACCAATGATGATGCTGATCGGTAGAGTCCTTTCTCAGCACAATCCACGCTGTTCTCATGCTAGCTCTGGATAGTTAGCAACACAAAGTCAATGGGGTCACACTCCTGTCTTTACAAGCTGACTCAGGCTCACTGAAATTTACTTTGTGTGCACTGTGGAGTAAATCTCATTGAGTCTCAGTCAGCTTTTACAGACAGGAGCGTGACCCCATTGACTTTGCATTGGTTTGTGGCCAAGCCGGAACTAGTACGGTATGAGGAACAGCATGGATTGTGCTGAGAAAGGATTCTACCAATCAACAACATCATTGGTAAGTAGCAAATAGGGCTAGCGTTCCAAAAAGAGACCTTTGATCACTCTCAACTACAATGACAGACCTCTTGATATAAGGATCTTACATTTTATTTCCTTACTAACCAAAGAGTCATTGCAATCAAGAAATATACGTCTGACAACGTATTAAACAATTTGTAATTACATTAAGATCATCAAGAAACTGGGTGTGATATTAGCTAGCCAATTGTCCTCGGAGGCCTACATAACAGCCTCAAGCTAGTTCTCTTTATTCAGCTGCCTTCTGCAAGTTGATCTCCATCCTGCCCCTCCTCATCGTCCACATCACCGCCTTGTTCTTCAGCTGTCCTCAGTTTCGAAGTGCTCTTCACCACGCCATTGGTTGCCAAGGGCACACCTGTAGCTGTCAGTTGTGGCTCTGATCTTGGTGGTCAGATGGTGAAGGGACTTGAGAATGAGGGAAATCAATCCCTGCTGTCCCTCAACAGAGGTTCTTGGCCGCGGGTCTGCAGAGACAATGAGGAGATGAGGTGAAGATTATAAAAGAGAAAGTGAAGATTCCTTGCAATCTCTAGTTTCATAATGAAACCACTGTCTTCACTCTAGCATTGGAATTAAGCCCGCCAGCAGAGTCTAAGAGGGAATGTGGTGGAATCTGCAGGTGACAATGAAATCATAAAGCAAAGGACACAATGTAGATGTGCACGATATTACTGTTTTCATTGAGGTCCACTTTAACCTGAGCCTGTAGGTGCTTGAGGTCCCTGGAGGATGCTCTGAGGGGTTGACAGTGCTGCTGCATCTCTTTTACAAGGATGACCTCCTCTT
Source organism: Parasudis fraserbrunneri (assembly GCA_900302295.1). Taxonomy (NCBI): domain Eukaryota; kingdom Metazoa; phylum Chordata; class Actinopteri; order Aulopiformes; family Chlorophthalmidae; genus Parasudis; species Parasudis fraserbrunneri. The sequence goes on from OMKL01000509.1 coordinate 9,085, forward strand.
GTAATCTGTGAAGCAGCATCACCTTGTCAAATACCCCTTTCTTCACAAGGAATTGTTCAGGAATTGGTGTGGGTGGTGGGGGAGAAATATTATAAATAACACAACAAATACTGACATTGTTTAAAAGGCAAACATGATGAAAGAATGAGAAAGGAAAATTATTTCTACATTTTATTTAGGAAAAACCATGTCTCCAATATCATGGCTGCATGTTCCTGATTTACCTAATGCTGAGCAATGGGAAATATCAACATCTCACAATATTTAGATTTTTGATTTTAATCATTGGAGTGAGAGTTTCCCCACAGAAGATTTGCAAAAATGTAACTTGTGAACTTATTAATCCAACAGACACATTTCAGTGTGTATGAATACAGCAAACCAAGTGCAGTGCCCATCCTTTGCATAATTCAGATACTACCACGGTAAGCACAAACCTCCAGTGTTTGTTCAGAGCCAAAGGACTCCTTCTGCCAGGACAGAGTTCACAGAGGCAGCCTTAGCAGTATATGCAGGACTTTGGAGTTCTACTCTGCAATTTTTGTGGAGAGCTTCTTCTTGTCCCGAGCTAGTTGGCGATACATTTGCTGGCATGCTGAACTTCTGTCTGCAGGTAAAGGACATTTTAGCTGAGATAGTTAAACATTGTTTAGACAAAGATGTCAGATTGATGGCTATGATGCCTACAGCATTTCCTAACATTGATTTAAGGATATACAGCTCATGGGTTCTTGTTCTGATGCTGACCAGAAGTCCCACCATCTGTCTTTAGAAGCTGTGCAGAGGATTAGCAGAGTCCTCTTGCACATCTGCCACTGTGTAAGAGATAGTCATTGTTAAGACTGTGTCTCCTTCTGCAGCTTGTTGGTCTTCCCACTAACACTATGGCCACTACAGAGAAAGCTATGACAATGTCAATTACATGTAGACAGATAAACGTTTGGAATGTTTGGAATGATCGACATACATTCGCTCAAATGTTAGCTGCATGTTAGCTGCAGTGTCGTGAAGAGCGTGAGCTGACTCATGACTGCTTGCATGTGTGGCGGAAGGATCACCATGCTGCTGCACATGGGCTTCTTATGTGGAGTCCATTTCCCAATAAAGAATACTGGGAAGTAGCCCAGGCCCTCAACTTGTCTGCCTTAAAATAACTGTGGAAAAAGCAACAGTAATAGAATGTAAAATTAGCATGATATGGATGTGGGAAAAGAAAAATTATGTGGATGTTCTGTAGTTGTGTATGAGAGCACTCAATAGACTGCAATATCACATTGAAATTACATCATTTACATTATGCTTAGCCTATTGTTTTAGACCTGTGTATCTACTACTAGTGTGCTTCGTTAAATATCGTTATATCAGACGCTTAGCCTATTGTCTTAGACCTGTGTATCTACTACTAGTGTGCTCAGTTAAATATTGTTATATCAGATGCTTAGCCTATTGTCTTAAACCTGTGTATCTACTACTAGTGTGCTACGTTAAATAATCGTCATATCAGACACTTAGCCTATTGTCTTAGACCTGTGTATCTACTACTAGTGTGCTCAGTTAAATATCGTCATATCAGACGCTTAGCCTATTGTCTTAGACCTGTGTATCTACTACTAGTGTGCTTCGTTAAATATCGTTATATCAGACGCTTAGCCTATTGTCTCCATCGGTTGATGAATAAACCTGGAATATGTGCGCATATTGGCCATTTCAAACCCAATGTGGTGGAGTAGGCTACAGAACCAAAACAACAACTGTCCAAATACTTACGGTATGCACTGTAGACCCATTAGGCTAGGCAAGGCAGGCTTTGTCAGTTACAGTGGTCTGCACAATAACATAGGCCATGTGTGGGCCTCTCACTGACACAGCCTAGTCCAAACCAACTTGAGACAAAGTAAGTGCAGGCCTACCAAATTAGCAGAGAAAGTGTTTTCAAAGTAGCGCTGACAAATGAATATAGCCCTTTTAGAGAATGTGTTAGCCTCAACAATACTCTCCATGGGTAGATATCCATGGGTTGAGAAGAGCATATATTGATTAAGTTGAGTGCTTTAGCTAATATGCATCTGCAAAATTAAAGTCCAATTATATTCTCAAGAGTGAGGCAGAGACAGCGATGGGGAGGGGGGAGAGAGAGAAAGAGGGAGAGAGAGAGAGAGGGAGGGAGAGAGATATCATTAACCAGACACTTACTGTATCAGAAGCAATGGCTATTTGAATAAATATGGCATAGAATATAACATCCTATTTAACATTTATAGCATAAACCA
>OMKL01000513.1:0-11549 GCA_900302295.1 Parasudis fraserbrunneri
AGCCCCCACCTCATCCACCCTCCCCAAGCCCACGCCATTTTTAGTGGGCCACTAGGGTTTATTCACTCCACTTGTCTGTGGGTGACTTTGTTTATTTTTGGTCAAAACTCCTCAAGTCTACTGGCGTGGTGTCAACAGCGGTTAAAAAAGTGTTAGTATATAAACATTTAGTCTGGTGTGTTCACCAACCAGGGGAAATTCCTTTGAATTCAGTACAAGTTTATATGGTCCACAGGACTACAGTCTGTACACATAACTAGGGAATCAAACTTCTCTTTGACATGACTTAAATCTTACCTCACCCTCCTTCCCCTCCCTTTTTCCCTCCACCTCTCTTTGGGTTCACAGAAAGCACATGGAAATATAACTGGATTAGAAAGCGTTTCCCTTTTTTCAAAGGGCAGTAATCTCAGAATGGACTTGACGTGACAGAATCAATGTGGCAGCTTGGAATTCAAAAAACTTTTTTGAAAAGTTCCACTGAAGCTTAAAAGAGAAAAGGGAGTAATTTCATTACTGCCTTTGTGGTCTGCAGCGATGGTTTGAAAACAAATTTAAAAATAGAAAAAAAGAAGTTGTATTCTCCTCTCAAAGGTTAAGTTGTAATGCACGTCTGGGAATATTCTCTCATTTTCTAAAGGTGCATAATACATTATTCATTTCTAAATACTATTACATGTTTGTATTATGCAATGTATTATGACTGAGCTATAAGCTGGTCAACTCTAAAGTCTTCACCAAAGTCCTGATTATTATTTAAAAGTAAGATTTGAAAGTTATAAAAACATTAAAATCACTGGCCTGATAGCAGATTGGCTTAAAACTTAAAGACTACCAGTATGATTGTTGCTTGGAATAACCTAGAGGATGAGGGGTTGGGGCACAGCAGAGGGGGGTTGGTAAAGCTGCAGTTTGAGTTATGATGAGGCAATTTTAATGAGGTTCTGGTCCCTGCAGCGAAAGCCCCTGTTGACTCTTTTCTGTTTCAGCATGTGAAAAAAACAACTTGCCTATTTTCCTCCTGTGCCAAAAGTTAATTGAAAACATTTCAGGGGAAAGTATGGTTTGGGGGCCCCCATATGACTCTCATTCCTTCATTATCCTCAGCAATAATAAAGAGGCATTACAATTATTAATGGTTGGAGCAGAAGCCTGCTCTCTTAAAGTGGCAGCACCATCTTTTGTGTCTCATGACAAAAGACTAGAAATGCATTCGCTACATCACCCTGACAAGCTGCAGTGTTGGTATATTTTTTCCAGTATTCACTGTCATGGGAAGCAATTGCATTTAGAACACAATAAATCTTTCTATTTAGGACTGTTCAGCTAAACTGAGACAGAATTTGTTTTATAACTAAGCAATAGCATTCAAAAAGCACTGCTTTACCATGTTTACTGGAACAGGTGTTGCTTCCAGGAACACGGTCATAGCCAAGATCTTTAGATTTGCACAGCCATTCCAATACCATAGCATGACCTCATGTATGTTATTGCTTTTAAACAACAGTATTATATTATAGCACATTTTTGCTCAACACTTGTCAGCTATGTTGAGAAACTAGCAAACCAGTTTGGCTTTCATGTATTTTCCCTCACAAATGGAAAAAAAACCAGACACATTTAAATGGCACATTCTTAAAGTGATTGAATGTACTATACAATAAAACTTGAGTGGTTGATCTATTTGTTGGAATACAACTACACTGCATTTTCAGAACTGTTCTATAATAGTTATTGGTTATTTACATAATGTTGAGGATAACACCTAACATTTCTATCAAGATCATTTAATATGCATAGCAATTATGATCAACTGGGGAGAAAGACACGGTGGGACTTGGGGCAAGACAGAACTTTCTCACATCCCTGTCTCTCAGTCTCTCTCCTCTGGGATAGCTGTCTCCCCATCCTCCCCCTCCCCCCTAAGGTGGTGTCAGAGACAGAGTGGATGAAGTGCCTGCACATTGTGCTGCTCCACCATTGTGTATTTTAAATTTCCATGATAGAGGTGCCACTCGACTTCTCCTCCATTCACTAGGCTGAAGGGCCCATCTCTTTCCCTTGAAAAACAACATGGATGCCATCATTGGTTTCAAGTCCCCTTATCACTCGTGAAGGAGCAGACAGGACGATCATGGATGACTCAACCACACACATACACGTGCACGCACACACACTCATTGTTCTTAGTGGTAGAAAAAAAAAGAAAGAAAGTCAAATTCAACACTAGATGCTTTGGCTTGTCTGTAGAAGCATTAGATGAAATGTAAAACCTTCTTTCAGAGGTTCTGTTTATAAAACATTTTCCTACACACAGCACATTTTTACTAAATAGTATATAATCCTAAGCCTTTTTTGTTGTCACACTAGTTTATATCATATATAGAATGATTTCAATAGGCTACACACACAAATTCTGAAATACTAAGATGAAACAAAACAAGACCAGAAGCCAACTGAACAAATTCATCCCTTCCATTTTAAATCTTTCAGAAAAAAACCATTGTAAAAGCTCCTTTTAAAACGGTTTATCTCCAAGAACTGTCTTTGCATATCTTTCTTTCTTTCCCCACTCTACAAAAAAGATTTTTCCAAATGAAAGAAGTGCAAAGCAGGGCTGTATCGCTTAACTAAAAAACATTTTGAAACCCTTATTTTATAATACTAGCATGTGTATTCTGAGCAGTGCGTTTATAATGGCCACTTACATCTCCATTCACCCGAGACGTTTTTCTCTGTGTGTCTGTGTGAAGACTTCTAACAAACACACGGGGTGAGGATAAATAAACTAGCCAAGCCCCTCTTGGCTCCATTTGTGCTGCGGTCCCCATGGGGAGGGGGTCTCTCTTCCTCATGTTTGAACAGTCTTCAAGCATTAACAGTTTATACCTTATGCAAACATTTATGTTTACAAGGTCAAGTGTATCAATCCAACTAAGCGCTTTTCTTTTCAGACTCATTATTTGCACTGGGATTTAGACAAAATTCAGTAGTTCATATCAACTTTGGTTTTTAATGAGGGGGACACAGTCTTGGTGCAGCTGTCAAAAGAAAGCTACACCACGGAAACCTATGTCTAACATGGTCATATAATGGTGCAGTAAAACAAATATCAAGACTCATAGGCACTTTTAGGCAAGACATATGTATATTTCCTCCTTCTGTGGCAGTATTATAAACTAAAATAAGAGTCTTGGACCATTTCTATACAGTGTAAATCTCTTAGCATTAATAAACAAATATCTCTGAAAACAAATTTCATATTATACAATATACTGTACAATTTGCCTTTACATATTTGACATACAAAAATAATCTCCTTCAACATTTTCAGATTGACTCACATAGGTCGAATGTGATGACTTGAAAGCAAACTATTGTCACTTGCTTTGACATGTGTAATGATAATCAACAGCCTGAATATAGTTTGACTACTCTCTGCCAAGATATTTTTGACAGATTTGTGCAAATTTTAAACACAAGGATTAGTCTGGAAAGTTAAGTAGACATGCTACATAATGCAGGCTCACAAAGTAGCCCAATGCTGTCTGACATCAACATTTTATAGTCATATTAAAGTCATTTTCATTACCAGGATGACTAATTATGTTCCATTATGAATCACAACAAAGCAGATGATGAAGAGTCCAGTGGGATGAGGTGTGCAGATTGTTGGTGCTAATTCAATCTTCAAGATTAGGCTACTGTGGGACAATTCCAATGACCAGAACTATTCTTTAGGCCTATGTTTATGCTTTGTTATCTAAACAGCTTTTCAGATAAGTTTGGTTAAAACCAAGATGGTGGTCACAACAGTAAATACACTGTGACAGGGGAGGGAAGTACTGCAGCTTTCCACATACGGATAATCCTCCGTTTCAAAATAATAATCTTCAGAATCCTCTTCAGAATCGAATAATAAACCACTGCCTGCATCACTTGAATCAAAGCAGAAGTTTTTCATACTAACTTTTATGTACTCGCAGATGTTTCTTTCTGTACCATCACACACGCAAGTGTCTAGTTGTTGTGCTTTGGGTATGGAGCGCATATTAGCAATCACTCTCCGGCATTCGTCTGAACATCTCTCCCCTCCAAATAGTTTGCGGCAGTGAAACAAATAGTCCCGCATAGCTGAACTGCACTGGGAGTCTCTCTCGCACTGGCGACGAGCTTCAGTGCAGCCCATTATGCTTGTCCGTGGCAGGCATGGTTCTATGGCTCGTTTGGTGCTCCTGCAGGCTTGGTCCGAGGCGCAGTCACAGTCCTCCAAAGATGGTCCACTCTCTGTTAGATTGAGTTGAATAAGAGAGGATATGCAATGACTGGGACACTTCTTTCGATCCCCGCTGATAATAGGTGCACAGGCGTAAAGGTATTGATCATATGCGTAATGGCACTCGGGCTCTCCGTGGCACTTCATGATGGCTTGCCAGCAGACCAGCCGGCGACCATGGGTAGGGGACCCGACAGAGAGGCCGCTGAATATGACGAATACACCACATAATAGCAAAGTCGATTTCCTTGCCCACTCAATCAACCTGGCAAAACTTGCCATTTCGACATAGAGTGAAACTCAAAAATTCCAGAGTTCAGCATAAGGACTTGAGTAATTCCATTAAATTTGCGTCAAATGTACATCCGTCGCTTCAAAGTTAAGTCATGGTGATTGGATGCAGGTCATTTGCTCTGAGACACCAAAAGTAGGCAATCTCATACTCGAGGATGGCCATTGGGAACCACAAACACACTCCGGACCCCTGCAGTAATACAATTATTAAGCCTGAAATGTTTAAATAGCACTTCTGTATCCGACTTTGAATGTTTAAAAAAGTTCCCGATTTTTCAACTTCACATGCTTTGATATCCACTGATTTTTCGCACACAAACAAACGAGTCGAACCTTTTGAGAAGCTTTTGTCTTTGCAGCGGTACGACAAGGCAACCCTACTGTCGCGAACAGAATCTTCTTTGTCAAACGAATGCGGCGCGTTGTTTCCACCAAGATGCGCTTCTTCATAAAGTTATAACTCTCCGTCTCCAATGCATTCGTGCCCCTCCCGCATCCCCTCACTGCAACTTTGGCATAGCAATGAAGAGGGACTACGTGAGGTTACTGCAACTACCGTATCCTATTGGTCCAATAAACTATTGGGATTCTCGTCACTTTAAGGCAGTGACGTAGAGTGCTGTTGGAAACGTGACTAGTAAATGTGCAAGAGGAAAATTAATGTTGGCCAATGGCTAGAGCCAGGGTCCACATTTGTACGTTGAGGAATTAGTAATTCAGGCCCATATATCCCTTAATATTTCTTCATTTATAAATCGTTTACAAACTATTAATCAGTAAGTAGATATGGGTAATTCATTGGCATGCTTTCTAATCCAACCTCTACTTCTTTCAGAGTAGGCCAACTTCTTTCTTTAGTTAATCTGATATTGTACAATTTAGAGTTTTTAATGAATTACTCTTAGAATTGATTTAATATAGTCTCCTTAGTCTGGAAAGGTACTCTCCCCTACCCAAAAGAATCAAGTGATGCATTGGATGGTTCCACACTGGGAAAGCCAACCTTGTTGAATAATTTCTTCAGTCTTTATAGGTGGGGAAGTTCTGTGTCTTTGGAAAACATTGGGATTGTGTTGCCTCCCCATATGGAGAAATGACAGCTGTTATAACACATGCTCTCCCAGTCTTACGCCTTCCACCATGAAACATAAGTTAGTATTTACACAAGCTTTAAAGGCCTTGCTGTGTTATAGCACACGCGTGAATACTGCACAGGCACACATGCACATGCCAATAAAGACATGACAGCTCACAGGTTGAAGAGCAAAAATCTCCAAGCACAGAGCTGAGGTACCAGGGGGCCCTCACATCGCAAAACACATTGACTGCCTCGTAACCTACTCAGCTGTGCAAGGCTAATCAAGCGGCAGTGTTAAATCCTGAGGACACAATAGCCTTTTGCCTTTTGGTATGGCTGTTTCTTATCTCCCATTGATGAAAAAACACACTACAGAGGCCAGGAGTGTGAACAAGACCAACAGCTTCAGTCACCAGTCACATAAACAAACACATGCCTTTGAGTGCTCCTCTAGCCACTGTGTTTCAGCACAACTCAGTGAATGGATCTGTGTTTGCTCCGTCCTCCTCACCAGTTGCCCGTGGCCCAGCTCTCTGTAGGAGAGAGGAGGCCAGCAGGCAGAGAGCAGAGGAAAACACTCAGTCAGTCAGATAGCCCCGCTCCCCTGACCCCGTCAAATCGTTCCACTATGACCACAGAGATCTGTCAGCTGTCAGGGGACCCTAGGACCCCCTATTCCAATTAGAGAGATTAGAGAGGATTCAAGCCGAGTGCAGAAGAGTTCCCAGCCCCTCGACTCTAACACCAGCACCCCTGCACAAATTACCACCCCCCTCCCATCTCCCCAGCTGGCATACCAGAGCAACAGGCCTGCTGGAGAGTCAATTTACAGCAACATCAAAGTGGGGGTCATCAGCTGGTGAATCGCTCAAGAGTGTCCACTACCTACCGAGGGGCTAACATCAACTCATAGTAGAAAGATACTGCTCAATAATTAGGGCTATGGGGTCAGTATCACTCCTGTGGACAACATTGCTCCATATGTTGTTACATTGTTTTGCACTGTGTAATGGACTGCAGAACAAACTGTGGGCTACCTCCAAAGTGTCACTACTAATTAGTGTAGTTGATTCATTACAGAATTATACCCTCATACACTTTCTCTGAAGCACAAAGGCTCGTGAGGACAAGTAGCCTTTGACTATATTTGATTAAGTTTTCTTTTTTGAAACTGAGCACAAACTGAAATATTCACACCCTGTCCCTACTTGTATTTCACTTTTAAGGGGGGAGTGTATAATGTATAGCAGAACAAAAATCCCATCAACGTTGGACAACAGCCAGACAGGAACAAGGGCCAGATTCAATCTAGCCAGTATGTCTGTATGATGGAGTAGGCAGCTGCTTCCCCCCCCTAACTGTACCCCTTAAATTACTCTAATACTTCACTTACATTCTTCACTATTATACCTAACTCTATTTTCAGACAGTGCTGAGGGGAATACTGGGAGTATAATGTAAGCCTGGTTCTCTCTGACTGTTACAGTTCCGAATCCTCCATTTGTTTTTCAAAGGAGTTCCACACCAGTTCTGGGTCCTAGTACAGTACATGCGGTTGCTCGTGGCGACTCGCATATAATAACGATTCCAGAATTGGAATGCGGTTCTCAAGAATAGATGCACAAATACTCATGCAGAGACAGACATGCTCTTCAGTTTGTCTCCACTGCTGTCAGAAGTCATTACACACAAGTTGCCGTGCCAGAATAATTCACTGAACTCTGCATTCAAGTGCTTCCAAGCCCAGAGAGAGAGAGAGAGAGAGAGAGAGAGCGAGAGAGAGAGAGAGAAAGAGAGAAAGAGAGAAAGAGAGGGAGAGAGGAGCCAATATTAAAAAGTTTGCCAAGTGTTTTCTTCCTTGCTTTAATTTATGTACTTGTTGCTCATGGAAACTGCTGTGAGGAATATCTGTCCCAGAGATATGCTGATATGCTTTCCTTATTCCTTTAAAAGTGGATTTCACATCAAAGATGACATATGATGCTTTCATAAATAACTTTTGTGAAAATGAGAAAAACAACTTGCACTCCACTCATCCCATGTAGACTGTAGAGAATTTAAGGTCCTTCATGATACAGCCACCTATCTGAACAACAACAGTACACAACAAGTAAGAATTTCTTCAGAAACATGTCCATTGCAAAATATTCAGATGGAAAGGAAAATAGAACTAAACTGAATGAAGATGGAAAAACAGATAATGTGTGAAGGCAAGATAGTAAGAGTCTGACAGAATCACAGCTCCTCTCCTGGCTCAAGATTAGTCTAATGTCATTGTTCCAGAGGCCCTGTTTAAAGCCTGTGTTCTGGTCAGTATCATTGGCTTTCCTCATGCTTTCTCTCACAGCTCAGCGCGCCCTTTGCTCTTATCACTCCAGAGATGTTCGGGGATGGTACCACATTTTCTGAGACTGAGTGTATCCCTCCGGGGAAGGGAAGCACAGGGAAGAGGAGTTGGCTTTGAACTCACAGAAGAGAAAGGAGCTGTAAGTTCAAGCATCGGTCATCTCCAACCACAGCTCTAGCCAGGAAAATCAACACGTGTAGCCAAGACTACTTCGAAAGTTGTAACCATGGTAATCGCAACTTTGCTAACGAGGGGTTTCCCTTTTAATGCAGTTTGGTAGCAGTAGCAGGTTAAACAGGTTGCTAATAAGCTCAGTCTAGAAAATGGTTTGGCTTCAACTTCATTTGGTTTCCCATAAGCAAAGCATACTGGGGCCACTGACCATTCCACCTCATGGAATAGATCAGTAATCGGATGTGCCCCTGAGACAGGAAGTAAAGTGGAGTACCTTTTGGAAAAGCAATAATATGTCCTGGTTGTCATTGTTTCATTCCAATATGGATTTCAGCAGGAAAGCAGGAGGGGCTGTGAAACAGGTTGGAGAGGAGGGTTTGATTCCAGACAGAGCACCAGGGCCTGTTTTTGCCATTACTGGCGTGTAAGGAAGGGATAGTGGGTGCTGTCGGAGATTAATGGCACCTGCAGTGACCTCCGGTTTTAAAGGAACAGAAGAAACATACCGGGCTGACTAAGAACTAAGGAAAAGAAAGTAAAATCTATTTGACCACAGTTAGTTCAGACCTCGCATTATGATTGGTTGCGATATGTTCTAGCAAGTGCCAAAATTCGTAAGCTACTGTAGCAGTTCCATTCCTAAAGCATCACTCTACTTTGTGTACATTCTGCTGATACATTGTATCAGTCATGGCGATGTTAATGAACTTATAACCTATAGGACCATGTTGAGGTGGTACTATACCATGGTTTTGGCACTGCTGTGTTGAGGTACTCAGCCTCGTGCCTCAACCTCAACCCTTCCAGTGATCTCTCTGTTTTAGAAGGCTAATTTTTGTTCAATAGAAAAAGGCAAATTCAATAAGCCCCCCCCCCCCGTGTAGACCTGTCTCACAGGAAGGTGTCCATTGCAAGAGAAAAAAAAAAGGCCAGGGGCAAAGAGTGGGGGATTTAGATTTTGTTAGAAATGTGACCTTTCCTCTCTTTCCTTAGCTCTGATCACATTTCTCTTTGAAAGGAAATACCTGCTCAGGGATGGATAGACCACCACGACCCCGAGACAGAGAAACTGTTGTTTCTCAGACCAAGGCCATCAAGGGCAACCTGAAAGAGAGAAAATTACCACAAGGCCTCCATCTGACCAGATCTAAACTGAAAAAAAAGGAATAACCTCCCTGTGCATTGAATGACTGTGACTTGGTCGCTCCACCGAGGACAATCGAAAGCTTTAAAGCGTCAACTCAAGAGGCTGGGGCATTGTGAGGGGAAGCCAGCTTTTTATAAGACCATTATAAAGAAGACTGAAACTCCTCAACATCACAGGAGTCATTTGTAATAGCGCGGAGCTTTGATCAGCGCTACTGTATTCTCAATGAGCATAAATACAGGCAGCATGATCACACACATTAATTTTCACTGTGGCCCACTGGCTCTTCAGATGAGGGTGTAATGACTGTTTACTCTAACCACAGAGTTTGGAGTTAGGGATCACTGGGGAGGTTGCCAAGGGAAATGGGTTTGGATGTGAAAGCCGCATGCTCTGCTGAGTACATGAACCATTCTATGGATGTGTTCAAATATGTCAAAGACCAAAAGATGTATGGGATATAATATAGTACTATACAACACAGACCTCAGAGTATCACTGTGAGTGATGGGACCCATCTTAAAGGGATAGTTATGATTTTTGCAACCCTAGCCCTATTTACTACTTACCAATGATGTTGTTGATCGGTAGAGTCCTTTCTCAGCACAATCCATGCTGTTCTTCATACTAGCTCTGGCTAGTTAACTACAAACCAATGCAAAGTCAATGGGGTCAAGCTCCTGTCTATACAAGCTGACTGAAGACAACTGAAATCTATACCACAGTGCACACAAAGACGATTTCAGTTGTCTTCAGTCAGTTTGTACAGACAGGAAGTTTCAAAAAATCAGAACTATCCCTTTAAGATTGATGAAAATAAGCTGCTTGATAAAGCCCACAAGTAACTTGAAGTAGAGAGCAGGGATGTCTGCATCCCTCAGCATTTTGCTTAGATTAACACACACACTTGATTATGCTATGTACCCAGAGACAGAGGGCTGGAAAAAGCAGGACGCTAGCAGGCCAGGACCTCATTTCCAGGGTGCGTTCTGTAACTCAATCCCCCTGCTGGAGCAGGTCCTGAGGGCCTGGCTGCCTGCCAATGTGGGCCTCATGCTAAGCCCAATCTTTAAGGCGTAGCCGTTGTTTCAGAAGACAGCGAAAATGAGATGTGACCCAGGGCTTTCCTGACATCTGCCTGAGTAATCGCAAGGCTGGGAGAGGCCCTGAAGACGACGCTGTCTGAATAGTGTGGGCCGTTGTTCCCAGATAATGAAACCCGCCATAGGCCAGACAGTAACAGCAGTCCTTCAGGCCAGACGTAACCGGAAATGTGTTTGTGCTGATTTATGCCGTTTCTCTGTGCGTCGTCTCCCAAGCTTCACTACACACTCTCAGTGAAGTCCACTCTCTGGAAATATCCCACTGTTGCCACAGACAAAAATGATGTCCTTGTTCTATTTAACCAGTGTCAGAAGTTGTAAGGTCATGTAAATGTCAATAGTATCCTCTGTGTCTTCTCATTGATGCCAACAGTTGAAGGCACATCAGTGACAAAACCTTATTTCAGTCAGTGAGACTTATTTTTCTACTTTGAGTTAACCAATAAGCCACTCTAGGTTGAGCAGAAAAGGGGTTTTTCCAAAATTTGATTGGATCTGGAAGTCATATAGTTTGGCCTATCAGTTATCTAAATGACACATTTAAAGATGTCATGGTGCATTCGATTTAAGTCGGAACTATGAAAAATCTAACCTCTTACTAGGAAAAATGCAATGGAACGGCCCTCGAAATCAGAATTCCTACTAGGAAACTAGTAAAAAGAACGATTAAGTTGACACCGTTCCTACTTAAACTAGTTATTTTGTACAATGTAGATACAAAGGCCAGCAGTACAGTGGTGATGCAGATCACTGCCTATATGATTGACAGTTATTATTTCTAACCCTCACAATCACACATATCCCATAGCAGGAGGTGGGGGGCACACACATACATACACACACACGCGCACACACACACACACACTTAAACTCACAATGACTCTGGTGGACATACCACAGAGGAGGCTGTCTCCAGAGAGAGTAACCACACACACACTTTCAGTGTAAACACACCACCCTACTTGAGGCATAGCACCAGTGGTGGTCTTGTCTGTAGCAACTGTCTTCACTCACGACACCATAGAAGTCAAAATAATTTCATAGTTCCTTGTTCACCACCACTACTACTACTACTACTACTACTACACACAAAGTACCACAGTTACTACTCAATGCCCCCCCCCCCCCCC
>OMKL01000521.1:2354-13047 GCA_900302295.1 Parasudis fraserbrunneri
CTCCACTCTACTCTACTCTGCATGGTACCGGCTCTACTCTACTCTACTCTACTCTACTCTACTCTCCTCTCCTCTACTCTGTCTCCCTTTCAGCCATGCTGTCTCAATAAAGAAACAATGCTAGCTTGAATAGACTGCCCCGCTCACACGAGATTTCAGATTCAGATTCAGGAATGGGGTCATCTGTCCATGTAACTTCATTTTAAAGGGATGTTTCAGGGTTGTTGGTTTTTTACAATGCTTGTGTGATTCCTAAGGACCAGGATGCCTTTTCATCCCACCCATACTGTAAGAACAGTGGTTCTCAACCAAGTGAAATAGAAGTGAAACAGCCTGAAAAGGGACACTATCGTCATTCTTTGGTGTCAAAGTTCACCATTTTGTCTATGCCTGACCATGTTGGGGGTTGCGAAATTAGGAATTCCTTTTTCTAGGTGGTCACGCATCAGAAAGGTTGAGGAACACCCGCACCAGGGTTTGGGCCGCTGAGACATTAGAAGCACAAGCTTCTAGCACTAGTTCTAGCATTAGCATACTTCTAGCATTAGCATTTAGCAATGCTAAGTCCATGGGGCAGAAAACCGTGGGTTTCTTTTTCTACGTATTCATTGAAATAGTTGCCTTCAAACGCTATAGCTCAACGCTAAACGCTATAGGTGTTGAGTTCTGAGAGAGCCCCTGCCGTATGGCCTGACGGAGGTACACCCGCATTAGTGACTGGCTCTTATGGGGGAATACCACCTATTTTAATAATTCATACTAATTCATAATATCATTCCTCACCTCCCGGGGGGCCGTTTTATCAATATGTGTGAAGCTGCACCATTCTCTCCTACAGCTAGAAATCAGATTTTCAATGAATGAATAATGTCACTTGACTTTGTGTGGGGACCATAACATATTTATGTGAGCTCATACACACCCAAATGAGTATGTTTGTATTCCGGCTCAGACCTGTTAGCGATCTTGATAAAACTTCAGATTAGAAATTCAAGAGTTCTAGTCTCATTTTTTCAGTCCGAAATTGTCCTATAGACAGTTATGGAATTCTGGACTAAATAAAAATCAAACAACGAAAATATTCTCAGACGTGGTTCCCTGGAACATGCCAGTCTAACTGCCACTGATACAAGGTCTCGAGAGCATGTCACTGCTAAACGCGAGTTTAACGTGACTTTTGAGCCTGTAAAAGGTTTGTTTACATTTGCAATGGTTGTAAACATTAGAGTGAAATAGACTTCATATTTTGAGTTTTGATGGGCTCTAGAAAACTCTAGAAAGCTTTCCCATCTACAACTCTTCAAGAACATAATGATGTACAAATATGAATATGAATAACAAAAAGATACAGAAGCATACATTTTAGATGGTCAAATTGATTTGTGCAGAACTTGTCACCAGAGCACCTTTTTCACATTCTTCCGGAGAGAGGGAGCTTCTCTGTACTGCCTTGAAATCTGAGTTGCATGCATGATGTCACTAATAGGTTGAACCTATCATGGTCCAATATGTGGTAACTTGACACCTTTAGCTTCAGCGTACACAGAAAGCTGAGTAGGTATTGACATGTCTTGAGAGAATACAAGCTGCCGACTTGGATGTCCTGGTAAATATCAGTGGGTGCTTGTTGCCAATTTGCATATTCATAGATCCTTACATTCTTAATGAGGGTAAAGGTGTAGAGATGCCACTAAGCCATTTTCAGTAGTTTATTGAACAATTTGATGGAAAAACCATATTCATACAAATTATTATATATATAATATTTTTAAGGGTTTAATAATACCTCTGGAGGGGATCTTTGAATAAAATGTTGGAAAACGTGGGGAAGTGAGAGATGGACATCTGCTGCTCTATAAAAAAAAAAAACAAGACAAGTTCTCTTTTTCCGTTGCTCCCTCTGTCTTTTTCTCCAATTCCATTTTGTAATGGATCCTCACCATGAGAAAAAATTTGCATCGCTAATACATCACTGAGCACTTCAGTCACTCCATTCTCTTTAATTTGTGAATTACATTTTTTTTTTCTTCTTTTAAACAGAATAGGAGAAGCAGGACCATATCTATTGAAGCTTACTCAAGTGATTTTATGTTGTTGGTTTTTTTTGTTTTTTTTTTGGGCCAAACAGGCATAATGATGCTTGCTGGCAAGGGCAGGCAGCAAAGGCCTGCTGATGGCTGCGTGACAGGCGTGTTGCCATGGAGATAGCTACAATCGACACGACGGCTGGGATGGTAGAGCACCAGAAGGGCTCTCCACTATTCAAAAGGAGAGCAGCTGGGGGGGGGGGGGCAGAGAGACATGATACTGAGCCATAGTACGAAATAACAAAGAGGGATCGCCGATGTTTAAAGGGGAATACCGTTGATCATTACAGCAATATATTATTATTATTATCAAATATATTATTTCTACGCTTGGACAGTTGGGTCTGTGAACTTTCAGTTCCGCACCAGTACCAGATTGTATAGGATATAGACCATCTAAGTCAGTAGTTATCAAGGACCCCCAAACTGATACTATATATTGGGCTGTGGTTTTTGGTTGTTAGATATGATTATGATTATATATGAGATTATATATGATTACATAGGAGATAGCAATGGAGAGAGTGAAACCTATGATCAGAATAGTCATTCTTATATATTCTCTCATTGGGGTGAACTTTTCGTGAATGAAATAGTGAAATTAAATTATTCCTCATTTTTGGGGACCCCCCCAGGAACTCCCTCAGTGACCCCTGGGGTTGAGAACCACTGATCTATGTAACTATGTCAAGACCCAAAACCAAAAATAATATTAGGGTTGCATTATTTCTGCATTAGATCGGTTTAAACAATATTACAATATTTGGTAAATGTTTTGTCTTTTAATAATTTGGTTCATCTTTAATAATTCAAATGGTAACAACATCAAAGTAGTGGAACTTGCTTGCCAAGGTCGCTAACTCAGTCGCTAACGTTAGCTGCAGCTCTCAGCGAACAACGAGTTCTAACAGAAAGCCATCTTCATTCTAGACAATATGCCCAAGTTTGGAGAGGCTATGATAGCCACAGATCTTGTGGAGGAGATTTTGAAATCCTATCTTTCCTACCGATGAGGCAACTGGATCCAACACCCAAATATGGTCTGTTTCCTGTTCGTGACATAAGTCACTTAAGTGGTCTGTACTGAGTGGTTCTCAACCTTTTTCGTGTCGGGCCCCACGTTGAGAACTACTGTTCTATAGAGACAGGAGAGATGATGATGATGATGATGATGATGATGATGATGATGATGATGTCGTGCTGATGGTGCGACACAGTTCCTCTCACCTCCATCTCATCCAGCTGTAAGCTGCAAGGTGTTGTTCTAGCGAGCTACAATTTGACCCAAAGCACTCGGAATCTGAGCACAGTGATTGACTGGTTTGCAGATACTTCTCTCAAACTGTCAAACTCATCCATCAGATGGCAGGGCACGCACAACAGAGAGAACTTCGGCGCAAGTGCTCTCATTAAAAAAAAGGTGCTCCAGTCAGTGCAATAGTTGTAAATTAAGGCTGGGCAATATGCCCAAAATATCATGTCACAATATTTTTCTTTGGTTTGACAGTGAACAGTATTTGATGGTACTTAGTTTTTTAAGTTACAGTATGATATGTTTTTGAAGTCTTTATATTGTTACAATAATGTAATTGTTTGATTAACTTAAAAATATACAGTATGTATATTTTGTACAATATGTATATATCATGGACAACAGTATAGTTAAAAATCCATACCTTTGCATGGATCCATGAGGGTATACCTTCATATTCGGTGTACCTCCCAGCCCTACTGTTAAGTTCTATAAACAAAACTCACTGTACCCCTTCTGTTGGCTACATAAAAAAAAACCTCAGCAGACTCTATCAAATTGTTTGAGTGACAGTGTCTGGTTAAAGCATGGCTACTGCTCTATAGAGATGTAACAGGAAACCACAATTATTCTCTGGGAATAATGACCCATGTTCTGATTTCAATCAGCTTGAGGCTGCGTGTTATCATGACAATACAGATTCAAGTCTTGGTTCTCTGTTATAATCATACAAACGCTGTCCATCTTTATGCTGATGCTGGATTGCCACAGGAACAAGTTGTGTATGTACAATGTACATTATGCAGTTTTGGTAGAGAAATTTGAAACTCAAGAGAAGTGAAAAGATTCTATGGTATATTTTCATAACTGAATGAACAAACTGTCCTCGGAGGAAAATCGGGTCTCTGGAACACTGTTTGAATCTAGAAAGCTACCTGAAATGGTACTGTTTCACTGTTGTTGTTGTTGTTGTTGTTGTTGTTTACAGTGGCAGGGCCTGCAATTTTCTCATTACTAGTCATACGTTTTGGTTCACAGTGCCTCAAAATGATTTTGTTTTGATTTACGATGTCATAAGATAGAATAATTGTTTCAATGTTTAGTAAATATATTTTCTAAACTAATTATTTTTCATTTTAATCAATTACTACAAATGTAAACACATTTCTAAACTGCATAGTGCACCTTTAAATTCCACTCTAAATAACAGTATAGAAGTTGTGACAAAACTTGTTTGTTTTCTAGTCATCATTACTGATTGACTCATGTCAAATTTAAGTCATTTCAACTTAATTGGAGTTTCTTTTATTTGTTTTTTTTTATTCAGTGAAGGGGGTAATATTAACAAGGCTAAATTCATAGCAGGTCATTAAACAGTGAGGGATAGGCCTTACCTAGCCGGTAGACCCTCCTGGACATGGCCAGTCCCTAGCCATAGTCCAGAATAACTCCATAGAGAAATCTTAAGGTCCAGAGATTGAAGGCAGCATACTATGCAGATGCTATCAGTTTAGTTCTCTGTATGTGTGAAGTTATGAATTTGGGATTCTTGAAAATCAATTTGATCACTTTTATTCACTTTAATTCTCCGTCACCTATTAAAGGATGAGTTCACTTTTTTTGAACCCAGGCTCTATTCAAACATTGTCTGGCATGAAAGCTGACTAGTACAGGCTGTAATTTCACCGATCGCTTTAGTATTGAGAAGCTTAGCACTGTGCTGCATCCTCTCACTTACAATCCAAAGTGTTTTAGCCTTCAAAAACCATGATACATGTCCTTTTCCAAAACAGGAACCTCACAGTATAATCAGTTGTGTTCTACTGAGGAGATGGTTGCAAACTGTACATCGTATCAAAAGTTATAATGCGTTTCATAGGCCTGTTACAATGTGTGTAACCGGGCAATTTAGCACAAGGCCTATGAAAACCTAACCCACTTACTTGAGCCACCGTTTAGCTCAAGGTAGTAAAAGAAAATGACAACAAAACATTATCAATGACGAATGCGAAACAAACATAAACATTTCAAAGACAGTTCTCATTTAAAAATGTGCCTTACAATATCAAACAGCTTTAGGAGCAACTCTATGTCTTGAAAACAGCACTTGAAGGTATGTGTAGTAACAGTACCAATTTGTGCGGAAGCAGCTGCCACACACAGCCGCACAACAAAAGCAAGCCTTGATTCTCTCTTACCAAACCTAATGTGTATGTCTACATACTGCAACTAAAGTGAATCTTTCATTTCATGTGAGTACAGGTGTACATACTTTGGTCTAAGGCAAGTTACATTGACTTCTAATAGAGGGTAAATTAGCGTTAGACTTCTAGGAATAACAGGCAAAGTCTGAAAGGGGCTTACTTAAAGCTGCTATGCGTAAGATTTGTGATCATTTGGAATTAGGACCATGTAGACTCAACCATATACAAATTACGTTCAGAAAGACTATCATTTATTTTTGCCGGCCTGACAAAGTGAAGACCCTTTAGACCCAACCATTAAAGCTACAATGTGTAGGATTTTTTTTTTTTTCTCCAAAACTTTGGAATAAGCACTTTTATTGGTTGAATCTAGGTGGTCCTCATTCCCTGCAGTCTGGCAATGAGGACCATGTAGACTAACCACTAAATAACCACAAAATGTTGCGCTTACTTATTGCCTTTGAGCTTCTCTGATTGGTTAGAGGGGGGAGCCTCGCAGTGAAACTCACAGTAGACTGTGTGTCAGTGTGTCCACATTAAGATATGTTTTGGAGCAAAATTCAAACAAAAAATCGTACACATTGTAGTTTTAAATTATGTTCGTATTGAGCAGATTCCCTTTGAGCTTCTCTGATTGGTTAGAAGGCAGAGCTTCTCTTTAGAATGGAATATCTCTGCATTGCTGCTACTCTGGTCAATGAAACTCACTCACAGAAGACTGGGAATCAGTATGTCCATGTTGAGATATGTTTTGGAGCGAAATTCAAACAAACAAATCTTACACATTGTAGCTTTAAAACCGTTAAAAAAAAAAGTTCAAACATCAAATTCATTATTACATCAGTGAACAAATTCTGCATGAGTGAGCTACCCACTAGAGCTTGGCACATATGAGCGATTTAAGACAGTCATATAGGGTTTGACCTTCAAACCTGCCAAGTGATATGGAGTGCCAAAGTTAACCAAACCCCCTCATGATGGGAGGACCCAAGGAAGTATCTTGAGAGAATGAGGGATTCAATGAGATTCAAAGCTGCATGAACTTGCTTTAGAAACGAGGACCATGTGGACGCCACCACATACAAATTCCACACAATGAGAAACACACCGTACTTAAATTCTGCTGGTCCGGCAAAGTTGAGAACTCAACCATTAAATGACCTTCTTATGTGTATGCGGATGAGTCTACATTCGGTGTGAGCACTGGCACCTCACTAACACTCTGTGGGTTGGTTGGTTGGTTGGTTGGTTGGTTGGTTTGTTGGTTCGCTCATGGGCACTCGCCTGCTCATCCTTGGAGTGCCACAGGATGGCAACAAAGTGTCACACAAGCAGCAGAGAGTGGCTTTCTTAACCTGGAAATGGCCAGTTGAAAACCTAACTCTGGTGGATACATCTATGCATAAAGACAACTTGATGTGCATAATGCAGAGGTTTGTGGCCGTGTCATCAAAATGCTGAGACTAAATAAAGGGAAATTCCACTGCAAAGCAACATTAAACTCATTTACCAGATAACTGATTTATTCTCTCTATGTGGCTGGTCAAAATGATCTCTGCTCAGAGACGCACTGGCAGCGGAAAGTGCGAATTTATTTCATAATGACACATAGCTTCACCCTCACTCAATTTCAAAGAACTTGGGACAGGTCATTTGAATTTCCTGATACCTCGATCATCTCTCTCAATCAGCTTCCCACTCTCTCTCTCTCTCTCTCGCCAGTTAACTTAATAACCAAAAGTAAAAGCTCAGCCCCTCCCTTCCTTGTGTGTGTTTGGTAGGAGTAGCAACCTTTTGACTGGCGTTGTCTGACGCCTGTCCTTTTTCGCCCCCAGTGTAATCCTTTGTAAAGCAGGAAGCTGGAGCATGCTCAGTAGTTTAGGGCTCTATCTCTGGCCTGACGATATGTACAGAGCTGGCTGTGGGCTCATTTTACTCTGTAGTAAAGCAACTTTTCGACAAATACAAGAGAGACCCAGAGTGGAATTCCCCTTTAACAAGTCAGGACCATTGGTACTGCAACACTGCGCTCTACACTGCGCTCGTGGTTTGTCTCCTGTCAACTTTAACCATAGCAAAATTTGCAAGCATGAAAAGCTGTATACTGCCTGCAACCGGCTTTTGTGTAGAATTTTAGTAGATCTCAGCCTCTACCTTACTAAGTGCCATTCACTCTGCCATTGATGTTGAAAAGGGGTGAAAAAACTCTGAGAATACTCTGAAAGTTGCTAGGTATAGGTAATTCACCCTTGTGAATACGGCGCCTTTTACTTTCGCTAGCACTCTACCACAACCCCCGCACATCAAACTCAGCATTCAGTTGGGTGCGCTTGTTATTAACACATTTTGCAGTGATTCTCAGTTTATTTTTATGTCACTGACCATGGCAGCAACCTATCAGGACTCTGACCAGCTGTTTCTGATGTACCTGGTTAAATCTTTGCAGCCGGTAGCTAGCAATACAATACTATATTTATGTCAAACAATGGCAAGTAATTTAGCCTACATAATTAGACTTTAGATTGTCAGACTTATTGTATTATTTATTCACAGTTATCATGGACTAACACAGAGTTCCTACAGGGGACAAACATTTCCCTTTTATGACAGGTACTTAAAAAAGAAAAGAAAAAAAAAGTTAATGTGAGCTACTAATTTTTTTAGGGCCACAATAGGATAGCTAAATATATTAGGCAAATAATTTCACCTGTTACTTTCACCTTAAAATATTTGCTTAGAACTATGACAATATATTTCTTCCCCTTCAATTGTTTTGAGTGAATACACACTCCCTTGAGTATAATATTGCACACTCCACAATGCACACTCTAATATTACACACTCCACAACTACACACTCTAATATTGCACACAATTGTGAGCGCCTATTCATCAAACCCGCGAAAAAACGTCTAGGAGAAGTAATCATCAGTACTTATCGGTCACAGGAGTCCTCAATAACGTTGAATGGTGATCCATTTTGTGAATACATTTGCTCTCTTGAGTAACAATGTCTTTTTTGGCAGAAAGCTCGTTTTTAACGCGTTAAGGTTTTCAAATTAATTAGAAAATATATTTTTTAAAATAAAATACAACTATTTTGACAGCACTCGATTGTTTTATTACTGCAGTACGTTCAAGCAATTACTTTCCAACACTGGCCGCCATTGAGCGTTCGCACTATTGTGAAAAGTTAATTTGATCCATTTTCAGGCATGCCTCTTCAGTCTTCCCCTCTGGTCTTTCCCCAGTCAGCTGCAGGATATTTCCCCATTTCCCTTCTGGACATTTAATATTACACTTATGAATCTCCGGGTGACCTAACACTAAGAGGTAATTACTATTTCCGAGACTTGATAGTCTTCAGCACGACTTATGTCTATTTTTTCATTCCCCCAAGAAGAGTGCTGATGACACGATGCCTGTCTGATGTATAAAACGCTAGCACACTTGTTGACAGAGTCATAATCACTAGGCATTTGTTTCTCACATCTCAGGCTACACAAATATGACTTTAGATCACAGGTTCTTAAAAAGTGTGTCAGCTCTTTTTGCGTGTTTGCAACACTCACATAATTGAGTTCAGCGTCATCCTGGTTGCCGGGCTCACTAAAACAACACTAGCGCTATTAGCATGTATGGACTCAAACTGAATAAATGTAGTCTCTCGCCCCCGGGAGCCAGGCTCATTAAAACATACTTGTACTCTTTGTCGTGTGGGGGACCCAAACCGAGTAAGTGTAGTCTCTCACCCTGGGAGCCAGGCTCATTAAAACATACTAATACTCTTGTCATGTGGGGGACCCAAACTGAGTAGTCTAAATGTCATCTCTCACCTTTAGTGGCCAGGCTCATTAAAACAAGACTAGTAGTGTTATCATGTGGAGACTCTACAGTCTCTCTTTACAGCCAGGCGCCCCAGTTGAAACAAGAGAGACTGTATTCTTACAAAGGTTTTCCGATATGAAGCCATTCATGAATTAATTGATCTAAAGTAATACTTTTCTGTTGTAGACTGCTATGTCCAGTATAATGCATTGTGATTGGGATTGTGTTGATTCATTCTTTTTGCTAAGATAAAAATAATTCGTTTTTTCTCCGATTCGTAAATCCCATCGTCTCAACATACTTCCTTGGTTCTAGATGCTTCCTAGAGTCATGAGAGGAGGATGGGTCAGTGTCGTCATGGAAACAAATTCTAAAATGGCTTCCCTATTCCCAGTGCTGAATAAAGTTCCATGAGAACGTTTGGGGCTGCGTGACCCATCCTCCTCTTAGAATTCTAGGGTTCCGCCTGGCTCCACCCACATAAGGAGGCGTGGTTAACTTTGGCACTCTGTGTGAGGTCTATACAGTATCAACAGCTTAGCTTTCCCAGCTGTCGAGGGTCAAGGCCTTAGCTGTTAGACCCTCCTCCCTATTGCTGTCCATCATGAAGACATTCACAGTGAATGGCTGGAATCGTGCTATCAGTTTGAAGCCCCGCCCATCAACTGTTCTTCCTGCTCCTTCTCGGCTGGATGCTCCTCACCTGCTGTGAATCAATAGACACACGCACACAAATACACACACAAGCGCACACACACACACATACAGTACACATACACATTTCAAGTGTTAGAAGTGGGCGTCGTGGTGGCTCTCTGAGTTAATGCTGCATTCACTTCATACAGCAGAGGTCTGATTAGAACATTAAATGCGCTATTTTCTCTCAAAGTCGCGTTCGATTCAACATGTCCGCGTCCAGAAAGCAGACAGACTCTGCTGAAGTTTCGACAAGTTGGACCATTTCAACAACTTCGGGAGGGGGAAAGTTTGACAAATAAGTGGCCCAGATTTTATGTTTAGGTAATATAGAATGCTTCTGAGCATGTAAAATGAAATTACAAGATGCACAGTCGTAAGTTCATCTCACTCTGTGTTCATTTGCCCGGCTGCAATACATAGCTAGCGTAGCAAAGCGCTACACAGCCGGGGGACCGGCGACTTGTGTACGGGGTGGCCCCGTTGATTACATTTGGGATTACGGATCGCACCTCGAACGTTCGCTCTGCCGCTAACTGACTTGGGCATACGGTTTGTGAGGTGTGTCTTCTCACCGGCCGGCTGAGCCTGGGCCTCTCCGGGATCGGCGCCGGGGGAGCTGAGGTC
>OMKL01000522.1:250-12364 GCA_900302295.1 Parasudis fraserbrunneri
AATGTTTTTGAATTGAAATACTTTATTATCCCGTGGGGAAATTCGGTCAATGAGTGAAAATGAGTTCTGTGAAAACACTGGGACTTGTCTGTGTATACTGTCAGAATACAAGAACTCACCACTAGGACATACTCAAGAGGGATGTAGGAGCCCGGAGCACCAACGAACTGGACAGATGTATGGAGAATCGGGATGACTGGAAGCAACGAAGGAAGGCTCGTCTGAGGACGACCTAGAGAGAGAGTGATGGGCAAAAATGAGCAAGGCTAAATAGCCTAATCAATTTGAAGTAGGGTTGGGTATGGAGAACTGAGTACCGGTTCCAACATGGTCAATACTACCTAGACCGAATCATGTGGAAAAATAAGCAGACCCGGGACTCTACGAAATGAATGGAGTGGGATGTAACATTTATTATACCAGTAAAAGCAGAGGAGGCTTATTTGACTGAGCAACAGAGTTGCCATGTTTGGGGTCTTAGAAGCGTATTGACACTTGAAACTCGGAATGTCATTCAGCAGATCTTTTTTTGTAATAACAGGATTTTTGTTATATTTTGGGTGCATACTGATGACGTATTTCACATTTTTGGACAATTTACAGACAACGAGGGTACGCTAGGCTAACGATTTGGCTAGTTTTGACATCAAATTGAGAACATATTTTATTTACAATATTTAAATTGACATAACTGATATTTAAGCAGTTGATTGCTATTGCACATGTCAGTTTCATTAATGACGTGAATGACGTGGCCTTGAGTTTTCAGCGAGGACATCGCCTCCTATTCATTTTCACACCTCGAGTTCCCTCTTCCTATATTCCGACCTCTTTGCCGAAATCATGAGGATCCAGCGACCGCCAGGGAAAAGAAGAAATATCCTCAGAATCGAATGGCTGGCAGAGCTCGTTTTACTAGCAGTTTCCATGGCTAAACTTTTTGTACAACAATGAAACCAAACGAATAAAATGCACTTACATCATTAGTAAGTGGTGCAGTCAGATGTTCATCAGTTTTCCTGATCCAACTGGTGTTTGAACAACACTAATAACATTCAGAGTTGATGCTAGTTAAGGTTGGTGTGTCAGCTAGGTGTAAGATTGTGTTGTGTTAAGAAGTCTTGTGTTCTCTGTTCTTCCCTCCAGACCCCCCACAGCTCTCTGTCTGTAAAGAGGAGGTTCCCCCTGAGCAGCAGGAGAGGAGCCCCAGTCTGGGCCAGGAGGACCCAGAGCCCCCACAGATTAAAGAGGAAGAGGAGGACACATGGACCTGTCAGGAGGAAGAGCAGCTTCAAGGGCTGGAGGAGGCTGATGCCAAAGACGCCATATACACTGTAACCTCTGTGAGAAGCCTCTATGATCAACACCAACGTTGGTCCCCACATCTTAACCAGACTGTAGAAAGCAGAGAGGGAGAGCCTCTACCCAGCACCTCCACTGATCAGATGGAAACAGAAGCTGACGGAGAGGGCTGTGGACTGTCAGAACCAACCAGTGACTGTCTGTCCCTCTCTTCAGACCATTCTGTAGCTGAGAGTGAAGACACCGACAGAGATGAAGAGGACAGGACAGAGGGCGGAGGACCTCAGTCAGGTTTAAAAACAAAGAAATCACAGACAGTGAAAAGGCAGAGTTCTGGTATCGGTTCTAAAGGCAAGAAATCTATAGAGTCATCCCATATGAGGTCAGCCAGTAGGGACGCCGCTAGCTGTAAAGTGTGTCTAAAGACTTTCACCTCCAATGCCTCGTTCATGAAACATGTGAAAACGCACACACAGGAAAAACCATGCATCTGTGGCGTGTGTGGGAAATATGTGGAGTCCACGGACGGTTTGGCGAATCACCTGGAGACGCACAAAAAGGCATACTATTGCAGTATTTGCCACCAGGGATTCCGTTCCAGCAGCAATAAGGCCGTCCACATGAGAATCCACTCTGGGGAGAAACCGTACAACTGTAGCTTTTGCGGTAAAAGGTTCAGCCAAGGTGGAAATCTGAAAATCCACATGAGGATCCACACGGGGGAGAAACCGTACACTTGTAGTTTCTGCGGTAAAGGATTCCACCACATCGGAAATATGAAATCCCACACGAAGATTCACACGGGGGAGCAACCATACTCCTGTAATTTGTAAAAAAAAAAAAAAAAAATAGAATAAAATAAAAACGGTGCAGAAAAAGCGCCGATGTGGGTTTCCATGACAAGAGAAGAGGTGATCTTTGACAAAGGGATAGAGGCTGTATATATATATAAACGTACGTTAAAAGTGTGTTGGCACCTCTCGAGGTGCTCGCCTTATGAAGCTGTAACTGTGTACGTGTACAGTATTGAAGGAGGGCGACAACTATCCACAAAGTCAACTAATGCGGTGCTACCGGTCTTTATATAAGTAGGATAAAACATAAAGGTGTAGGCTACAGGCCGACACATAACTGTTGACCGTCAGTCCCTCAGTTCTTTAGGCCTGCGTTTATTTTTCCTGGCATTCAGAAGCAACACTCTTTCAGAGGCAGGGAATCAACGGATCCAGTCATGTTGTTCTTCAGAGCCCGGCCTGTTCTCCTCTTCCTCGCCTCTCCTCTAGTTCTTTTTAGAGGTCTGCATCGGGCTGAAAATGTAGCCCGAAACCCTCACACCCACCCGCGTCAAAGCCCTACCCAAACGACCGACGGGCCTCGATACATTTGAGGCACGAGTCCGATCGGAACCGGCCAGTCCACTTTCTCCCTTTTCCTCTTCGTGGCTTCACACTGTGAATCACATTGAGTATTCTTCCATGCGCATGCTCACACACACACACACACACACACACACACACACACAAGTACGCCGTTATTTCTCGAAGGCACAGCTACAATTAATGCATTGCCTAACAGGTGTTTCAGACAAGAATATAACGATAAAAGAATGTGCTAATGGGTTAAAACGGAGTCACATCATCACAGCAAAAGATGAATGGGCGATCTTTCATGCTGACAAACACAATAGTTTTATGTGCCTGACGGCATACTTGTAACAACACATCATTTGTTGTAGTTTATCCTTTACAGTCAAATAAAACACAGACAAAACTCCATGCATTTCTGGATTTACTTTGTTCTCGTGTGGAGGAGGGATTAGCAAAAAGGTCACGTGGAACTATAAACGCTCAAACCACCGCAGATAAAGAACCTACGTGGAAGTCTATATCGGCCTTAAAGGGAAAAGTTACGATTTTTGGACATTACGTTGAATGAAATTAGGGATGTCCCGATACCGATACAAGTATCCGTATCGGGTCCGATAATGTACTCATGTACTTGTATTAGTATTCGTAAAACCACTTTGATACAACCGCACCCGCTACCACTTAACGGCAGCGTGACGTTAACCTCTCGTCAGTTGGGCAGGTAGGCAGAAGGCCCAGAAAGGCATTTCCCCATAGACGGCCCATTGAAAAGACACGGTTCTTAAAAATTTAAGATGATGCCTTCAACATGGAATATGCCCTCTAATAACTTTGTTAATTATGTACTTTTTTTTTTTTTATCATGAAGACCGCTTTTCTTTTTTTAAAGTCACACAGAGCTGTAATTTGGCGAAGTTGATGAATACCAGCAGACAGCATCTGTCTATCAGCTGCGAGACACATACTGCGCGTGTGAGTTGATCCAGATCAGCTGCGAGACACACTGCGCGTGTGAGTTGATCCAGATCAGCTGCGAGACACATACTGTGTGTGTGAGTTGGTCCAGATCAGCTGCGAGACACGTACTGCGCATGGAAGTTGATCCAGAGGACCGCGATGGTTTACGGTACTCTGGCCGGGCTCCTCCCACAAAAAAAGCGCTGGGTGAGCAACTTACGGCCATATTGCCATTGTTCATCCAGTTGTATAATACCTCCATGGTCAGCATGCTCTGCTAAATTGTTAAGAGGCATGACGAGACGTGCAGACCTGTCACCAACCTCTTGAAAATCTTTTAACTTACAGACGTCGGCGTGTCGGTCCTTTAATGCTAGGTGCTTTGCTAAATTTGTTGTGCTAGAACCCTACCATGGCACTGTTCTGTAACATCTCTTGCATCCAGTGTGGACTTCCCAGAATCCTTTGCCATTCCTTGTTAATTCGCCTCAGATGCTAAGTAGTTCCTGTTGTTTTCTTTGTCAATCAAAATGCAATCCACACTTGCCGTCTTTTGTAAGCCGACAACGTGACAACAAGACCAAAGAGTATGGAAGGCAATTTGAGCAAATGACGTCTTGGAACATAAAAGAGTGACAACACCCACTTTATGTTACACTTACGCGTAAACTATAAGTGCAGCGGATGAGTGGAGAGAGTGGCGCTGGGTGAGAAGGAGGCAGGGCTGCTCCATGTAGGCAGCTGTGTGTGTGTTTGCTGAGCATGTGAGGAAGAGAGAGAGAGAGAGAGAGAGTATGATGAAAACAAAACGTCATTATGACCAACAACAAAAAACTTTTTACTATTTTACTTTTACATAATCAATTTAATGGTATTAAGTACTCATATCGGTACTCGGTATCGGCAAGTACCCAAATGTAAGTACTTTTACTAGGTGGTATCGGGACACTTCTAAATGAAATACTTGGCAGTAGTGTAGTCAATGCAGTGCTATTAGCTTACTTACCGAGTCCCATGGTCAGAGGTCTGGCCGGGTTCTGAGCGAACCGAGAAGCTTTAAACAGGCAGCAAATGAGGAAAAGTTTTAATCCACACCACAATATGCAGGCAAAGGGTTACCCATTGCCAACATAATAGGCTGCGTTACCTTGTGAACCGGCTCCAGCGCGTAGTAATACACTGGCTTTTTTCAAGAAACAAAATAGTGCCAAGTGATGGCAGATTTGGAAATGCCGGAGGATCGTGGTTTTGTGTTGGAAATAGGTAACCCTTTTGCCTGCATGTTGTGGTGTGGATTAAAACTTTTCGTGCCCCCGTTTGCTTTGCGGTTCCTTGTTTCCAGTTCTGCTGACCAGTGGGACTCATCCCATATTAGTCGTCTTGTAGTTAGTGGTTAGTAACAAATAAGCTAGCTAACTTAACTCAATCCTGCTTTAGCTCACTGCTAAACTTTCAGATGCTTTCACAGACTGCAAGCCTGCGTACACACACACACACACAAACCTGCAACATAAGCAAGACGGTGCTGGTAAAAAGCATTGTGTGAACTGACTCCTGCGCTCGCCTCAAGCTCATCCATCCGTTAGTTTCACTGTGCATACAGGTACTGGTGCTCCAAATATTTAACTTTTACCAGAGACTAATATAAGACTATATTCTATTCTGTCTTTAGAATAATTGCATAGTAATTACAAAAGCAAGACCTCTGCTATAGCTAATTACTGCATCTGCCCACTTGGACCCTGGGCCACTGCCCTTCCGAACGGAGCGACCTAATTCATGGATCTCGCCAATCGGCGAGCACCAAAAATATGAAGGACCGAGACAACTCCTAGGAAAAAGTTCAAAAGCCTTTATTTAACTTCTAATTCATGACTGAACGATAAAAACTGCCAACATGTTTTGGCCCTGCAGGGGACAAAGAACATGGACAAAGTCAATTGTCATTGAAAAGGTACACCTGAGCAGGTAACAAGGGGAGGAGCCAGCATCACCAGCCAATCAGCAGATAAACCTCTCGTATTCAGTAATGCCACGGTCTGGTTTCTCATTCACCACCATTCAGAACCACACCAAAGTTGTGGCGTGACCATCGGCCTTCTGTTACGACGAAAAGTAAACTAAGAATTAGTTTAACTTTGAGCTGCAAAATCTTACAACACACCCATGCTGAACCAATCTTGAGAGGGCTCCGGCTGCATTTCCAGCGGCATTGGCATCATTCCAATCAGTTTGTCTTCTTTACTGCTGCTTGTGAAACGTGTCCGGATCTTTTTTTTTTCCCCTTGCATTTTGCATTAGGTAACCAAACAAGACTTATCAAAATGTTTTTGTTCTGCTTAATGGTCGTCCTTTATCTCTCAGTTGAAGTGCCCCATAGCTGGCATCATTTTGTTGACTATATGGTTTAAAGGTCCACTCAGTGATCCAAACAAACAAATGGGCAGCCCCACCGCTAAAAAAAATAATAAGAAAGGAGACTTGTTTAATATTTTAATTCTCTAGTTGATTGACTGAGATCTTA
This sequence comes from Parasudis fraserbrunneri, assembly GCA_900302295.1. Lineage (NCBI taxonomy): Eukaryota > Metazoa > Chordata > Actinopteri > Aulopiformes > Chlorophthalmidae > Parasudis > Parasudis fraserbrunneri. Next base: position 6,401 of record OMKL01000522.1, read on the forward strand.
ATACAAGTACTAACACTAGAAAACAGGTAAATATGAGTTTTTAATCACATTTTGTGGCTGGGAACTGTTTGTTTATGTTGATAATGTTTAACCGTTGGAGCAAAACTGATTTTGTTACTGTCCATCTACAGATCAACCTCTTCAAGAATGTATGTGAATGTACCACACACGGTTTAAAAAAAAAAAAAAAGTATTACAGCTTTATTGGAAGTCAATAAAGCCTTATAACCTTAAGCTGTCTGTTCTGTTCTTTTGCCTAATTTTAATCTAATTGTGTGAAATCCATATTGCATTAGAGATTAGCGGCAAGGCCCAAGTTTAAATCACTGTCAATTAGTCATTATGCTTTTGACTGTGTAGGCTAATCAGAGATGAAAGAATGCATGGAATCAAACATTCGAGTGGTAATTTTGTGACCATGCCCCACCCTATCACAATCTCTGTTCATTTACCTATTCATAAATATAACTGCATTGTGGAGGTATCTTAGCAGATATGTCATATCATGAGGTTCCACCTGTGATTTTCCCCACATTGTAGCCACCCATTGAAGATATTCTCAAATATGAAAACACAGATCTCATTTAATTATGCTCAACTATGCTCCCGTCACATGTCAGACCAACTGAGTAAATGGAACCATATAAACCCCTCTACCTTGAGAAGACCATAGGAAAAAATTCGTCCGGAATCAGGTAGGTCGTAAAACTAGCTTCCCAGGTGTATTGCAAGGTTACTTGCAGATTTTTGTGTTCGATATCGTAAATTCAGCCATGAAGCATAGAACACTGAGACGACAAGCTAAATAGATAAATGTGGAAAATATGAGTAGACTATAATCATATGACAGTCTGTGAGATAACATCTGCGAGATAATATAGCCAATCCTCAACAGTTCATACTAGTTAAAAAGACGTCAACTAGAGACAAGTGAGATAGAAGCAACTGGGTGACTGTGAAACGAAACTAATCGGTCTTCACGAGTTTCGAAAAGGGCCAGTCACGCATTACACACAATACACGCAAATAATACGTCACGTCATAACTTTCGTTTTCCACATCAGTCAAGCTTGGTTGCCTTACCTTGCCGTTGACAGTCTAATTGTCATTGGTTTCGCCTCTCGCTGCTGTTGCCTCGCCTAGTAACCTATTTGAAGAAAACGTTTTGCCAGCTTAAAAACTCGACATCTACAGCTGCGATTCGAAACCATTAAAATGAGGTAAGTTTACCAGATCGAGTTTTTTTTTTTTTTCAAGTACTGACTATGTAATTCATTATTTCCTACTGTAGTGAAAGTCAGTTGGAGACAGGATGGATGCGTTTAGATGAGATTAGATTCAAATGTATTGTCATTATACAGCAGAAGTGCAGTACAATGAAAAGAAGTTTGGCATCCAACCAGAGTGCAAATGTAACAGCAAAGTTACATTTTGGTTTACCGATTGGTTTACCCCCGTGGTGCGGTTCGTTTGGGCTGATGTGAACAGAGTAATCGAACTCAGGTCCGCACCAAACAACCGCACCCTGGTCCGCCTGTTTGAAGTGGTCTCCAAGTGAACTTTGGAGCGGTTCGTTTGAGGTGTGAAAGCAAACCGGACCTAAAGCAGGAAATGATTTGCGCATCTAATTAAGCTGATTGTGCAGTTTTTGTTGACATTTCCCGTATATGTGTGATTTTTCATCATCATAATATTATTGTTGTATAGTGACATTAATTAAATCTGGCTTTGTATGGGGGGATATGTGTTGGACCATTTCAAACGAACTTAGGTGTGAATGCGGCCTGTCGGTCTCTCTCAATCTTGGTGATGCGTCATATTTCATGGACAGTCTAAAAACGCCCTCTCTCTCTCTCTCTCTCTCTCTCTCTCTCTCTCTCTCTCTCTCTCTCTCTCTCTCTCTCTCTCTCTCGCAGTGATGAGATCAGTGCCTTGAGAGGCAGGCTGCTGACGCTGGAGTGTCGTTTCACCTGGGCCCTAAAGAGAGAAGACACTGATGTAGACAACCTCAGCATCCGGCTGCAGGACCTTATAGATCTAGGGTTGGGACAAAACGACAGGGTCGCTCAATCCTACAGCTTTCTGGCTTATGTCAGGTAGACAGAAACACATAACATTCTCTCTCTTCGCCTGTCTGTTTCCCGATCTCTTCTCATCTCTCCATCCTCCCTCTGCCACCCTCTCTAATTCACTTTGTCCCAATTTCCCACATCAGACATTCCTCCAGTCTTGAAAATATTGTTACATTTTATCCAGGTCCATTATACAGATGCTGTTTAAATATACATCCTTCTTATTTTATTGTCTAGTACATTTTCTCTACTGCACATACCTCCTAATTAAAACATGCACACAGTCCCACACACATACGCATTTCTTCAGAGAGGTCAGAGCTCACGGTTGTCCGCAGTGCAGCACCCCTGGGTTCAGCGCCTTGCTCAAGGGTACTTTAGCAGAGACGGAGCTAGCTCACAACCGGAATACACTCTCCTGTCAGTACCTGGAATCAAACCAGCGACCTTTTGGTTACAGCCTCTCCACCTCTCTACCTCTAGGCCATCCTGCTGCCCGATGACCCCTCCTTGTTCTCTCCTCCTAGTATAATGGTGCGTTCGGTCAGTCCTCATCAACTCGTAAAAGGCGTACATTTATCATGTGACCAAATTGTATATATATAATATATATATACAATCTATATACAATATTACATACGAGGTGATGGCGTTCAGGTGCGCTAGTTAGGTCAGAAAGTCAGGACCAATCAGATCCGAGGCAGCAGATTCAGACAGACTGTTCAACCTTTCTCTCTTGATGCAGGCGGTTTGATCAACTCTTAGGAATCACAGTGTGCCAATATCATATTTCTGATGATGTCTCATGAAACTCTATGTGCATAATAAAGTATGTTTGCACCACAGAAGGTGAAAGGTCACCGATTTGTCATAACTCGTGAACTCGTGTGTCATGGAACTTGCCCGAGTGTACCACTTGGTTGAGTGCAATTTTCTGGAGGTGAACTCAAATTTACATGTTGACGAGGACCGGTCGAATGCACCATAACCCCCCCTCCTGTTTTATTCCAGGTATTTACAGGGTAAGCCAGAGGAAGCCATGTCTTTGCTGTGTAAGTCAGTGGAGCTGACCAGAGAGCATTTCGGAGAGGACAGCGACAGACAACTCATGGTGTCATATGCCGACATGGCCTGGCTGTACTACCATATCGGAGACTATACACAATCACACACATACTGCCAGAAACTGGAAGGTATCAAGGTAAACCAACACAATAGGCTGGGGGAATATGACTCTTATTGTCTATCTTCCATCTATGTTACCATATGTTTTTTTGTTTTTTTTTAAGATGCAAAGCACCTGATAGACGGGCAATGTCACTCACTCACTCACGCACTCACTCATGGTTAGCCACTCTGGCCCTTGTGGCATCTCACAGCCATGGCACGTTCTGCAAAAGCACTTCAATCTATCCAAAAATAGTTTGTATCTATGACACTTGTTTTTTTTATTTTTTATTTTTAGAATTGTGATAGACAATTTTGTTGTGTGAATTAATGATATGAAAATATAAAGTCAGATTGCTCCGAAAATGATTTAGGAAAAAAAAATCACAGTTTCAGTTTGATACCCTATCACACTTTCCATTAGCCAGTGGTGGGGAAGCTACTTTGAAAGCATAGTGTTGCAAGCTACCAATTACTTCACACTGGAAGAAGTTGAACTACAGCAAAGCAGAACTATAGCAAACTCAGGAGAAATATAGTTTGGTTAACTAAAGTTACTTAGAAAAAGTCGTTCTACTACTTTGTAAAAAATGATCATATCCACATATGCAAAGCAACACAGAATTATTACAAAATATTATACAAAAGGAAGTCACATGACTACATAATGTACCACTCAACTGAATTTATTGCAAAAGCTATAGTACACACTTGTCATTTTAATAGCTGCCTGACAGTCACACATGAACCAACACTAAATAACTCAATATCTAATCTTTTTTCTTCACAGAAATAAAAAAGAGCAAGGAGTGTTAGTCTTTGTTGTATGTGCCTTGCATAATCATAACAGTTAAAACCAGTGAACAAAAATTGTGTACGAAATTGTTTATCTTGAACTTTCACTTTTTTTAGACCATTTAACAAATTGATCAGAACAATGGTCTAAATAATGGGCATGTCAGCTTCATTGTAAGAACAGAATCTCTTATCATATGACACATAAGCAGTCTCTCAAAGTTCTCGTTGTTTTATTTGCTAGACAAATAAATAGTTTGTAGTTTACGTAGTTAACTACACCTCAAAATAGAAAAAAGGTAATTAACAACTGTAATAACGATGAAAATTTGAAATGAGTTGAACATTTTCCCCCATTCCGAAGTCCCCACATCATGCATTGAGCTAGTTAACTTAGGTTAACGTTACCTTGCATTCGCTATAAAGAAGTGGGTGGTGGGAAGTGTTGCCCCCTTTCGCAACGATTTTCTTTCTGCATGTTCTGCAGACAGGGTGACCATCTTCGATCAAAATTCCCTCAGCACTCTTATAAAAACCAAAATACGACCACACTTCAGACTTAGTCCTCTTAGAAGGCTGAAAAAATCTCCGGAGGGCTGTTACTGCCTTCCACCATGTTTTCCTTGACTCAGAACTAACCCACGTTGCAAGCTGTGCCTGCGCACCTGCGTCTGGGAGACTGTTGATAACTTTGGTAGATGCTGGACTGTCTCTCTGGACAGTATTTACCGTGAGTTTTCACATTTTAAACGGTTGTACTAACCGTTGGGAATTTTGCGGTGATTATCGTTAAAACCGGTGACCGTTTCATCCCTACATTAGAATATTATTTGCAACATGTTGACACCAGTAAGACGTTGTAAGATGTTCTAGCGTAAATGTCACAAGGGTCCGGTCCTCTGAGGTACCATAGCAACTGTCGCATGATCTGAAATACAAAGTGAAAAGTAAATCCATAGAGAATATGTAATACATTATGTAGAATCAATATATATGCTTCCACAGCCTACAGTCCAAATGACAAACATTGATTTAATTACCTAACATTATTTCCCATACCTAAGCAAATATCATATTGATGTTGAAAAAAAAAAGCAGAATATTGTGATATTTTATTCCAGAGGGCCCAGCCCTACCCTACATGACACACACACACACACACAAAATTATTACTTTGTTCCTTCATTCATAACTTCATTAACTGTCACAGTCACACACATGCTGCCAGAATTGACAGAGAGGTTATAGCTGTTTTCACTCATCAGACTCTCTCACTCTCTCTATTCCTCCTCATCTCTCTCTCTCGATTCCTCCTTATATGCTATCCCTCCTCTTTCTCCCTCCCTTCCTCCCTCTGCCCCCGCTCCCCACCTCAGGAGAGGTATCCTACAGGTGCAGCTACAGTTGTCCAGCCGGAGGTCAATGGAGAGAAGGGCTGGACCTTTCTGAAGTTCTCTTACCTGTACTACCAGAAGGCCAGGGACTGTTTCCTCAAAGCACTGAAACTGCAGCCTGATAACAAGGAATGGCACGCGGGCTATGCCATAGCACTCTACCGCATCGGTGAAGAGGTACAGTCAATCACAATATATCTATCTGTCTGTCTGTCTGTCTGAAGAGGTACATTCAATCACAATCTATATCTATCTATCGATCTATCCGTCTATCTATCTGTCTATCTATCTATCTATCTATCTATCTATCTATCTATCTATCTATCTATCTATGTATCTGTCTGTCTGTCTGACTGTGTCTGTCTCTATCTATCTATCTATCTATCTATCTATCTTTCACTTTTTCTCCCTCCCCACTCATTTCCCTCATTATCTCCATCTCTCTATCTCCATCTCTCTCTTTCTTTCTCTCTCTCTCTCTTTTCCTTCATCTCTCCAGACTCTTTGTGTGTCTTTTTACGTGACTTTTTGTAATT
>OMKL01000525.1:0-12143 GCA_900302295.1 Parasudis fraserbrunneri
GACGCCCCCCTGATTGATGTGACAGACAATTGGCTTGATGTTTGATTTCCCCCACCACCCTTTTGGGAGCCCAGCTTAAGAAATGCACAGAGCGTCTTGGTGTATTTCCATTAAAACCCAAAGACTGTTTTCAGCAACACACCAGGTAGATTAGATTGATATAGTTGGTCTCTCTGTAAAAAAAGGGGCTCTGTGCCACTAAGACACTTTGTTTATGAGTTGAAAGCCATTATCTTATGTGAGAGCTGAGAGAATAGAATCAATAGGACCATGTGTCATATTTACAGTGCGATCCGAATGGCCAAAGTTGTAAGATCTGATAATATTATGAGTGGCGCTAGAATCACACTCTTTATCGAATAGTTTGACAAATAGTTCAAGCATGTGCAACTCGTTGGACGAGAGGTCACTGTAAAACTCCCTGCTGGCACTGGGGCTCACTGTCAGACCCATTTTGTTCACATTCATGTCACTGTGTCAAGTTCTTTCATTCACTGTGTCAGAGGCCCTGGCGATCCGCTATTACAAATGTGTGTTATCTGTTGGAACAGAGCCACTGATGTGCCAGTTTTCACAGCCTCTCCAGATAGGCTGGCAGGCCAGCCGGTGCTGTGAGGGATGAACACGTCAGGACCAAAGGTTAAGAGAAATTCCTGATTCCCCAACAGTCTATGTGGTGGAATTTGGATAAGGAATTTGAATTTGAATTGTTTTAACCTTTTATTAAATCGGGGTAGAGACAGTTACAGACATTCATACCTGGCAGCTGCCCAGTACAACCGCAGTCTACTGGCACTGAGCAGCTCCACTGGTGTACAGTAGTTGGGGGTTAAATGCCTTGCTCAAGGGCACTTTAATGGTCTGTACTGAGGGAGGGGAGAGCGTTACTTACTCACTTCCCGATCCACAATAATATGAGTTAATTCATGTTTCTATTTCATAAAAGTTTTTGTAATTTGTAAAAAGTCTCAATCTGTGATTTTTTTGGGCCATATTAGGCTTATATTCATTCTGAGAGTTGTTTGATTTGTAAATGGAAAATATGCTATTTTGAATTTTCTTAACCCATTATAAATTGAATTTTACTCCAATGTTTACAAACATTACCAATCTAAACAAATATGTTACTGTAAAGACACCAAATACAGCAAATACAAGTCAGTCAGGGTGCAATAGTTATTAGACAACACAGAAAGGAAAGCATTGCTATACAGTATGCACTGTAATCTCAGACAGAATGATTAATCAGAATCCATACACCTCATCTCATGTAAATACCTAACAGACATTAAAATGTTCAAATCAATCGGGAATGTTGCATAGTTTCATATATTTATGGCATAGTGGCAAAAATGACAGTAACACTTTATAAAATTGTGGTGTGGATACACTCGAAGCGTGCCCTCAGCAGGCACTGAGGTTAAGCAGGTTACTCCAGGGGTGAGCTCACTCTTCACAACAGTCAGAGGTTGAGTGCGTCTCAATCTCCAAGGGGAAGAGAGAGCCCGCCCTCCACTGTGGGCCGAGCTCGAATGCTCACCTCGTATTGGGTTGACCCATGCCAGCATCATGCCAGTGATATGCAACGCCCCCATGACCAGCGAGCTGTGTGGAGCCAGGATGTCTGAACCTAGAGAGGAGAAACAAAGAGAGGTTGGGGGGAGGCATGGTTCTTGCCTGCCTCCTTGGGCACTTCTCCAGGCATCCATTTCCAGAGGGAAGTCAAAAAACTAAATTCCATTGGCCATATTGGGATGCTCAGGAAAAAAAGAATTCCTTACCTATTTTCCAAAAAAGACGATCGAGCACATTCCTGAAAAATGGTAAGCACATTCCATTGTAATGGCAATACCGGTAAGTGAGGATACATCAGGGTAGAGGGGAGGTGTCACCACCTTACTTGGTCAGGTAGCGTTGGGCTAGTTGGACCCTGGTCCTGCCAGGGAAGGCAGCAAGGTTGTCATCCCCGGCAACCAGTCTCCACCAAGCTGGGACAGAAGGAGGGCAAGGAGAGGGAGGGGAGGAGAGAGGAAAAGTATCCTGCTGGTCATGGGCCTTGGGTGGCTCAACCCTGCCCCTCTAGGCTGCCCAGCCTCTCAGCCCGGTCAGAGGAACATTGGGCTGCCCATAAGCTTCTTGGTCTCTAGTCCAGGCCAGGAGAGCATTGTCCAGAGGAGGCATAGGAGAGGTGGTGGGTTGTTCAGGGAGAAATGATTCTAATCCTATGGGCTGCAAACAGTGGATGAGAGGTGGTGGGTGGGTGCATGCAGTTCAGAGTGGTGCTTTGAGATAATGTAAGGAGAGCAGTAGAAGGGGTGAAGGGCTTAAGAATGAGATGGCAGGAAGTTGACTGAACAAAATGACATAGGCCTATTAATGATACCTGCATGTTTGTAAAAGGATGATGCGTCATCTACGTCAGGCTGAGCTCAACCTTCAGCCATTTAAGTGAAACACCAAGCCTATGGTAGACTCTCTACTATTTGGTCATTGACAACAAGGTTGCGTGAACTGTGGCAAGTGATGCACCAGGCTAAACTTCATGTTCCTTTTTGCCATGGGCTCATACACTAATTTCTGACCACAAAAAGGCAAAGACAACTGAGAGCCATGCTATTGGTGACTATCTAAACTGATCCCCTCCTCTGGGATATAATTTCCATGTAAAGGAGTGTAATTACATTGGTGTCTAATTCGTTATCTCCTTAAGTAATGCTCCACATGGACTAGTAAGCCATTGGTATTAAAGGCCGGAAGAACTGTCACTTTACAAAGAAAGGGGTTTATCAAACATATAATGTCTAATAATGTCTAATAAAATGTCATGTTTTGTAAATACATTTGTCCAATTTCTGAACATGAACATAAACATTTATATAAAAAAGAAAGAAAAAGAAAAGGTCTACAGTTTTGGGCATGCTTTGTTAGTAAATTCTTTAGTAAGACAATTTGGTAACAAACAACATAATTACATCATTTACAAATCCATTAGTTTAGTTGTACAACATTAATTCATACATTAACATTAATTGATATAACTTTATTATGAAGTGTTTCTAATATTACAAATATTCTGTACGTCCTGTTGCTCTGGAAGCATATGTTTCCATTTCCACCTAGCAAAATCACCAGATGTTGGCCCAACTGGCTGGAATCTATACCATCCATGGCACCACAGAAAATGAGTCCACGGGAGGTACAGTATGACGATCAAGACATTGACACTTTTTTTGTACCACCTGGACCCAGTGTAAAGTCGGTGTTGGCACAATCTGCTAAATGCAGCACGTTAAACACAGAAAACATTCAGGGATTTCTCATTAACACGACGAAAGCAGGACACTTGGCATTGCGCTCGCGCATCACCGCTATAGGCCCCATACCCACCAGCTGGTTCAGCCGTAATTAGACCAGAGGCTGAGCCCATATCTTGGGCAGATGGACATCTGGGTACGGGCCCATCCAAAGAATTAACGGCATGCCCCCAGCATCGCCCAGTGTCAATATGGGCAACGTTTGGGCTAGCCTATATGACAGATCAAACCAGAAACCTTTGAAATGTTGTTGTTGGCATCGGCAGAACACAGAGGAGGCTGTCCACGTGCTTCAGCGGTGGTGTGAGTGAAGGTCTTCCAATGGATCTATCTCAGTTGTCTTTGTTTGGTTTGTAGATGACATGTCGTCTGTTTGGGGGGAAATTACCTCAAATGAAGCAAAGAAGTGTTTGTAGGCCATACTAAAAAATTTACCATGTTCATTCAGTCATCATGGAATAAAACAGGACATAGAAGAAAACACAACGTATCCTATCTGCAGTTTTTGAGTGATAAGAGGTTTCTGACAGCCTATTCTGGTGCTAGACCTTAATAGAAAAATGTTGTATATCACATAGGTTGTTGTGTACAGAAACAAATCAATAAAAAAGAAAACTATTGAGTGATACACTATGAATTCCAATTACATATCAGGATGTTTCAAAAAATCAGAGAACTGTTATTGATGTTGGCGGGTAAAGATTGTAGAGGATAACCCACTCTACAGAATCCATGAAAGATGAGTCAAAGCCCTCCGGGAATTTTTTTCTTGTCTACTCTCTTTTTTATTTTTCTCCTTGAACAAATGAGAGAGGAAAATAAATCACAAAGAGAAATAAGGGCAGATGTAGGCCATGAACAGAGGAGATGCTTAATCAAAGTGCTGATGTCATGCGAAAGGAAATAGTCACCCTAATTGCTGTTATTGTCATTGTTTTTTACTAGTGAACACAGAGAGGATTTTGATCTATTGGAAAAATAAACGAATACTGTATATGAGCAAACATGCGGTAGGTCTACAGTATGACCTAATCAATAATGCTTCGCAAAGATGCGAGTTATGTCACAGGATTTGTTATGTTGTGAGCATGAACCAAGCGTGAAAAACAGAACTTGTACCACTTGGTAAGGTCAGGTGTGTGAATAAGAAAGCACACATTTATTGTGTCTCTTTTATTTCTCTTCCCCTTTCCAACACAAGCAGATTGTAACAGCAGTGGATTGTCACTGCAGTCACAGGCTACTCGTTGACACCAGCCACGTCCCGTTTTTTCAAAGTCAATTTACCCGAACCACTCCAACGCATGGAGAGCCAGCAAGGGGAACGAAACAATAGTCTTCTCCAAAGACTCCACGGCAATTCATCAGGAGTAGCTCCAAGAGGTTCCCGGCAGTTTTATCAGCAAACAGCCAATGAATATGCAGTTAAACAAACAGCCATCCAAATAAGACCACCATGCCTAACGTCATTATGGCTGTGTCCGCAGCTCGTCTGCCGGAAGAAAGCGCCAGCCCTGTTTGAGGAACCCTTGTGGGGATTTAACCATACCAGAATTCTGATCGGACTTGGACTCCGGCCCAGAAACCAGAGTTAATAGCCTTTCTCTCCTCTGAAAAATGCTTTGAATCTGTAATGTGGCACGTATGCAGGAGTGTAGTTTCATATGCCTTTGGAGTGAACCTTATTTCCGTTGCTACAATGCTGGACAAAAAAGTCAGCTAGCACTTCAATTCAGGTGAAAATCTGGTACTTTCCAATGAACAGAAGATTTTCAAATTAGCTCAAGCTTCTCAGAACAACTCAAAAGTACAGATATCTCAAATAACAATGGAAATGTAGAAATGTATTCATTGTCTCCATAAGTCTCCATATGGATTACCCAAATATAGTCTTAGTCCTGTTCATCATTATAACACAGCAGTATGGAGTCATCTGTTTCACCTCACTTCTGAACCAAATCTGTTACATAACAGAAACTCTCTCTTGCAGAATCCAGAATGATAATATAGCAGGTGCAAAAATGCCTATGGTAAGTGCCCACATCGCTATCAGGCAATAAATAAAATATTTTGCTGAATTTTACAGCAGTATGGTGGAATAAATAAATTAAAGGGAAAAGTCAAAAAAATAAAAAATAAATAAAAAATAGATCCGATGGTGTCAAATTACACATGCGTGACCATGCAATTTCTCCCCCATGCACTAGTGTCACCAAGTCAAATATGAATACACACTTCCCCAAAAAGAGGATGAAAAGTTGTTGTTTTCCCCTGACTACCAAGACTAGAAGAGGAGGACTAGGACTAGAAGAAATCTTGTTCACTATCGTTCCAACAGGCGATTTCAATAGAATTCTGAAAGAATTTCCATGTTTTAATTTATTTTCTCTTTATGGTCATATGAGAATTCATACATTCATGTGATATCACTGCAGCACAATATTCTGATAGCCCAGGTTGTCCTGAATTATTACCAGCGTTGCCAGGCGCTGTGTATGATGGCTAGCAGCAGCTATAAATTAGCAATTCGATTGTTATTTTGGATATATACAGAAGATGAGGCTATTTAGCACTGACCTATATAACATTAATGGCTATTTAGCCATCACTAGAGTAGAGACTATACCACCAGTATGTCTCATTCTATGTCCTGTTTAGATTTGGCATAAGTGTATCTTTGATTACATTTAGGCTATCTGAGATGACCTGAAGTGTCCTGGGTCATGATTTTGAAAATCTGCTCACCCTAATATGCAAGTAACGTTAACATCCTTATTTAGAGAAATACAGCTTCAGTATCATATTAGATGGTTCAGAGGTCCACATGGTCAAAATGTGTACTGTTTATATGTGTAACTGTTTGGGTCTTTGTTTTGTGTGTCACGCTGTATTTTGACATTATTTATATAATAGATATTTGATCAATTTCTGTCAGGCTCAGTCAAGTTTTGGAGCAAGAACAAGAATTTGAGTTATTCTATTTTACTAAAGCTTGGGGAAGATCACTTGTACATAAACCAAATATTTGGTGTTATTTGCAAAGTGGAGAAGGAAATACAAAAGGGGCTGATGAAGCCTTTTTGTGTAAGGTGAAACATGTACTAGTTTGGGCACAGGAAGAAAGCATGGGAATACACAGTACTGTTTATCATGTGCAGATAATCTGTTCCTTTCCCTTGATGAAGCTATTATTTGCCCAGCACAGGTTTTCTGGAAATAGTAAGTGAATGTGCGCTGTGTTTTTCCTCACTCTACATTTATTTCCAAAGTGGCCTATATTTTGTTCCTTCGAACTCAAGTGCCTACGTCTGGGCCTGTCCACATACCACACATGAATATGGGAGCCACCTGTTGAAATGGTGGGTGGCTAATTCTAGTAGCGAGTTAAGACACATGGCGGGGTGTTACACTCCATCTGACAGACCACCCCACACCAACAGCCAACCAACCAACAACTACCCACCCTCCACCCTGTCGTACCCCCATCCTTCCCCTCCCCTGCTGCCCCCAGCCGGCACCATGTTATGGCACTTCCCTTGATTGATGGAGGAGCCCTTCTCAGGGTTAATTTACCCTTCTGAATAATGCATGTGGTGATGCCACCACTCCATTCTGTAGCTCACCATGGGGTCAGCCTTCTGCCTGGCTGAAATCAAGACACTTCCCTCCTTCTTCTCCTCTGAGCGGTTGTTCTCAAAGATCACAAAGTGGAGAAGAAGTACTTTTATAAGATGGCATTTGGCGTGACTACACTGTGTTCCTTTTGGTATTCATTATTGAGATCTTGGAAATGGCATATACCATGAATTAGTAACATACAGATTTACAGGAGCGCATTCTTCAAGGCAACGTGTTTCTCAAGGCCTTTTTGATGCCTGTTTCAAAGCCAATAGTTCACTTACCATTGGCGCGTAATCTATGATGTGAGGCCCACTTTAGTTCTGTGGAGGAAACCAACTTGTGATTGTCATGATGTTTCTAGGTCAGCTTTAGAGAGCAGCAGCTTTCGTACGAACTCTACATGACCCCGGACTCTCACATCACTTACAGAGGATGCTACAAAAAATTTATTTCCAGCCAGATGTATTTCAGTGACTCAAATCTTAACAAACCATAACACTGTTTCATTTTAAGAGTTGTTTTGCAAACAGTTTCTAGAACTCTCCTTTTGCACTTGCACGAAACTGTAGTATGTGATAGCTTCAATAAAACTGATCTGTAAACACAGATGTATTACTAATCTGGCATTCCTAAAAGATAGGCGGACCACCGACCACCACTCCCCCTCTACCCCTGCCTATCTTTGATCACCAAGGCTTGGGGGGGCGGGGTCAGCATGTGAGGAGAGGCCCTGATGAACGGACAGACGGATGATTGATGGCGCCTGGCCCAGTGAGAGACACAGGAACACCCCTGAAAGACAACATGCGCCACTCTTTTTACTGTGTGGTAGCCCTCCTGCTATTTCTGTCCCCCTCTCCTCTGCGCCTCCATTTTTCATAAATGACAATTGTGCTGCTCAGCACTTTCCCAGACTTCAGCCATTCCCTGTGGATAGGGCGTTACCCAGTGTCCAGTCAATGTACAACATCTGCAGAACGAGAGTGCCCAGGCTTGGACCAAAAGGTGATCACCATCCCATCTAATATCTTGACAAATCTGTACTCCCAGTATGCTGTCTTGGCTATAAGCAAGAGAAAGTGGCAAAAACAATATGTGGTGTATGGATTTTATGCAATATCTCATCAACGTAAATTCTACCATTATTTCCACTACCACACTCATTTCAGAATATAGTAGTGGCACCCTCAAAAGACAAGTTGGAGAAGTCAATACAAACAAAACAAATAATCTTAAAAGTAAATAAATAATAATAATAATTATGATGATGATGATGATGATGATGATGATTGTTATAATTATGATTGTTATTAGTATGATGATGATGATTATTATTATTATTAATAGTACTACTACTAATAATAATAATAATAATAATAATAAATACATGAAACATAAATCTAGTGACATTAGATGACATTAGTAAGTGAGACGTTTTTCCACTTGTTTTTTTAAAAACAAACAATAGAGTTTTGACAGGAGGCAAACTGTCAATCTCGCAGCGAGGTTGCGGTTCTTTTCTGACAAGAGGACGACCACCAATCATCCCCCTGCCAATGTGTTGTTACAGTCTGAGATATTGACATGCTTCATAAATCACAGATATTGAATCGCCAGCTGCTATTTTTACACTCAGTGACATGACCGGCCTGCTTGGGGGCACAGATCCTGGTGAGTGTATTGACCTGATGTTATGGGGGGGGCAGGGTTGTAGAGAGCTCACCATTATTTGTCATGGACTTACAGTACAGTACAGTACACACACATATGGGTGTAAATTAGGTGCATCCATATACACCAGGACCACTACATTACATCCAATAAACAGAATGAGGAATGTTTCTAATTGGATGCAGTATTGGTCCTGGCATAATGGGGATACATTATACAGGACTTCTAGATTCTTTGGGGCCTCGCTCCAGCATTGTGACATATCACTCTCTCTCCTTTTTCACCAAGTCCTTATCTGTCAACAAGCCATCTATTCGTTAGGGAGGTGGGAGATATGGAGGTAAAGCAAGATGTCTTCCATCTGTCCACAGTCATTATACTTCCTATTAGGTGAGATGTCTTCATTTCCATGAGGGGCGCTGTGCGACTAGATTGAGCTGGCTAGTATATATTGATGGAGAGAGACAATGGACTGTCAGGTGTCCGCTCCCATTCATGCTACTCAGCCATCCATTTTCATTAGGCATGTCAAGCAACGGACGGCATATTTTCTATTGGACTTCCACACGTAATTTGCTCCAAATGCAGGGCTGCCATCATGATGTGACAGCCCAGATGTCACCAGAAAAGCACGAGAGAGACCATGGCTGCATAGTTGCCTTTCAGAAAAACTCTCCGTGACAAATACCACCCAAGGTTTCTGTTACACAATTTTTCATCTTGTGAAATAATGCTTCATTGATGGCCTAGAAATGTCAGTTTTACCACATTATTTGCATTTGTCATTTTTTCTAAACTGGGGGGGGGGAGATAGAATAGATACAATTGAATAATCTCTGCTGATGGAAATTAAAACAAGTCAAGCCATAGTTACAGCACATCCTACCACTTTGTAAGTTTAATATTCCACCACATTCATATCAAAAGCAGAAAAATGATCATTTACCCCCTTTTCAAGGTGGTTCTCGCAATTACAAGAATTCATTAAAACACCAAAGCAAGAGTTGAAGATGAAGAGCTGCTTACATTATTCATTCATGTACCCATGGATTCTGTACAGGATTAATTTAGTCCTGTTACTATGGTGACTCCCCTTGGGGTTACATGGTCCTTTTTAAAACAAATCTTTTTTTCTTTTTACTTTCTATGGGCTTGAATTTACAGTTGGATTTGAAATATTTCCTGCTGACAATTTTATTCAGAAATCCGGCTTCCTCTGCCATGAATGAGATTAGGAAACATTTGTTTTGTAACGGATATTGTGGCACACATCATCTTTCAGCCTTGGTATCAGCTGATTGATCATTCAAATGGAGTGGCAGTTGCACTCGATACAACTCAAATCCTGCTGTGTGACTACAGCGCTCCTCTGACACATACATTTAGCAGATGACTTTCCATTTGACAACTCACCCTCCTCCAGCTCAAAGTCATCCTCTCCACACATGCATGCATGCATCCCAATTAATATGTTGTGACTTTGCATGACTGGCGCTGAGAGGAAATCAGATACTGGGGCCGTTATATGGAGCATATACAGCATACATGCAATACGCAAGAGCTGACGACAGCTGATGTAACAGAATGGAATGTGTTGAGCCTCATGACACCTGGCTGTAGAGAAATGTTTTTTGTTTGCCTGGCCCCTTGATCTATTTCTTTACATATATCTTTGTTATAAGGATAATGAGCTATAGCTAAACAGTTTTGTGCTCATTAGCTATGAGCTCTATACTGTTGCTCATTTGGTTTGGGAATATTCACGCTAGCTAGCATCTTTGTCACGAAGTTCAGCTACCAGAAATAAACAGGCTACAATATCTGAAGTGGGTGGGGCATATAAGGGGAATAGTGACAGCTGACAGGAAATCAGCTGTAGTAAGTTCTAGAATGCTGGTTACCTCCTGTTTTTTTGTTGTTGTTTTTTTGTCTGTTTGTTTGTATATCTGTCTGTCTGTGAACAAGATATCTCGAAAAGGAATGGTCAGATTGCCATACATTTTGCTGTGCACATTCATGACACCAACCGGAAGACACCTATTGATTTTGGTGACCCCATGACTTTTCCTTTAGCACCATCATCAGGCCAAATTTTTTAATTGCTGATAAGCCAAACAGATCCAAACAAATTTTGGATAAATGCATGGTAAACATGACGTCATGTGTTACTTGTAAGCACTCTGTCCAATTTGCATCAAACTTGGTAAATATGTTTGTCCTACTTTAGCAAGGAGCCCTGTGACATTTTGAGTAATTTGGCCTAATGGTGGCGCAATTCTCACAAAACTCATCAGCTTGTTTGATCATGATGACATTTGAAATGTGTTGTCCATTTGTGATATCCTACTTATGCCATCAATATTTATAATTCTTATATTTATAAGAGATACTGATATTTATTTTGATAACTGATAAGTCAAACCATATGACCCCCAGATCAAATATTTTTTTACCCAATAAAATGTAGATTATGAAAGTAACGGCAAAGTGGGGAGATTTTTCAGCATCAGTGGAGGTCTGCATTCTACTGATTGTATTCTTCTAGTTAGTTATCATTGTAAACTGTTTAAATAACTCTCGTCAAACAAAGAAAGTTGCAAAGGACCATAGTACAGGGTAGCCTCTTGAAACTAACAGCTGTGGCAACCAAGAAGGCACTCTTATATTAACATTCCCCTTGAAAAGATGAGACAAGGCACTCGACTTTTAGTGAAAAAGATAAAATGAATTTATTACATTGGCAAGTTCTACTCTATATACAGAACATCATTTAAAAATTACTGACATGTGTCCGCATCTTGCCTTCCTCAGTGAGTTGCATTTTGAGCACAAATGCTGAGGAATGAATTATCATTGCTGTTTCAATTTTCTTAAATAACATGTATTTCTATATAAATTTGCATGCATTTAACTTTGTAATTTCCTTTCCAAATATTTTGTCCCAACTAAACCAATTTGCATGTTCTTTTCGAGCAGACTGTCTCTCCCTCTAAACCTGTCCTTCAGCTGATCAAGAAAGAGAGTGGAGTTGAGATGATGAATTGGAAATGTAGCTCTGACAGGAGTTAATGATGTTGACAACTGTTGTCAGTTTCCATCTATCAGTGCTTCATTCAACTTTTCCAGTCATTGAATACAAAACTTGCTACATACATGTAGTGGAAAAAATTCCCAGACTATCTGCAAAGACATTCCCTAGATGGCTGGGAGATAGTCGAAACCAGCTCCAATGTAAAGATTCCACATGGCCAGGCCCCCAATGCAAAGGGAAAACAGAATGGACGGTGTATTGGCTAATGGTAAAGGTTGACATTAGAGCTCAGTTGGAGACAGACAGACAGACAGATTAGTTTATTGAGACATTTGTTGTAGATTTCAGTTTTTGATGTGATGTGGTAGTGTGCATATGTGTGTATGCGTGTGTGCATGTGTGTGTGTGTGTGTGTGTGTGTGTGTGTGTGTGTGTGTGTGTGTGTGTGTGTGTGTGTGTGTGTGTGTGCATGCGTGCGGAGTGGACTGTGAACTGGAGGCAGTGAA
>OMKL01000539.1:0-11780 GCA_900302295.1 Parasudis fraserbrunneri
ACATAATTGTATTTTTATTTTTTTTTAACCCAGGCCCTATTTAAACATTGGCCTGGCATGATGTTGACTAGTGGCCTACAGGCCATAATTTCACTGATCACTTTAGTATAGAGAAACTATGTGCTGCATCCTATCACTAGCTCCAGTACACACTAATGGGCCAGGTGTTTTAGCCTTCAAAAACCATGATACACATCCTTCTCCAAAATGGGAAGCTCACAGTATAATCAGATGTGTCTGTGTATGTTCTTCTAAGGAAATGGTTGTAAACCGTGCATCTTATGAAAAGTTATGAGTTTCATAGGCCAGTTATGCATGTAACTTGGCAACTTACGGTAGATAGCACAAGGCCAATGAAACTCATAATGTTTGATAGGATGTACGGTTTGTGACCATTTCCTCAGAACATATGAAGACGCATCTGATTATACTGTGAGATTTCTATTTTGGAAAAGGACATGTATCATGGTTTTTGAAGGCCAAAACACTTGCCCCATTGGATTGGATTGGAGCCTGGTGAGAGGATGCAGCACAGTGCTAAGTTGCTCAATACTAAAGCGATCAGTGAAATGATGGCCTGCAAACAAAAAGTGAGCCCGTCCTTTAAGCTGAAGATGTCAAATGTAATGTTTTATCTTCTATTACAACATTCTATATGGAGGGTGGGTATCCTACAGTATACGTGCCATTTAGAAAAATCCTGAATACAGCATTCTTCTGTCCAGCCTACTGCAAAGACAGTACATAATGTTTCATTCTACATCAGTGACACTGCACAGCGTGCTGCCCTTTCCTCATGCTGAGTAATGCAAGAACTTAGCTTGGGCCATAGCACCCTCTAGTGACCAACTGAAAGAACAAGGTTTTATTATACAGGGTCTTTTGAAAGTCACAGGTCTTGTTTTGGCTGGCTAAAAGGACTCATGTTATTAGGAAAGTTGCTATTTCAGTTACTTATTCAAAGATATCAACATATTGGCCAACTGTGACATTAAACACTTGACTGGTTGAGGGGAGGGGCGGGGGTCACTGGGAATTCCATGACATCTTCCAAACGTTTCAAATATGCATTATTATTCATGACTTTTCCAGGCATAGAAAATAACATTTTCAAATTCTATTTTTTCATGTTTCCTATGAATGTTGGGACCATGATGACACCCGCAGCAGTATGAAGACCAAGGAGATCGAGTGGGTGGCTTAAAAAATAGATTTATTCCTCTTATTAGAAAGATCAAGACATACAAATCATGGCAGCACTGTTCATTGTTCTTTAGAAGTCTGTGCAGATTTGAACCAAGGAATGGGACAAGATAGGTTGTGAGTTTTCATTATCAAAAACAAGACAAAAAAATAAGCAGCTCTTTGTTTATTTTGGTCCTGTAGACATGAGATTAATTAGTCAGCCTAGTCATTTACATTTGACATTCCTTGATGAAATTGGTTACTAGGCTAGGACCACTTTCAACCTGAGGCCATGAAACTGCCCCTCGTTCTGTAACTGCCACACAACTTTCAGAGCATAAGTCCCTTGTAAGTGTAAGGTCTACAAGTTTACATAACATCCATTTTCACGATCAAATCAAATCCGCTAGTGGTTTGACAGGCTGGAATATAACCAGTTTAGCACTTCATCTTGTCTCCTCTACCACATAACGTGCTTCACAGAAAGAAAATAACAGCAATATGGCAAAAGGATACATCCACAAACTCCGTATATTTCACGAGTTGGGAGCTTCCGCAAAACAACCGACTGGAGTGTACCGAGGTCAAAGAGTCGCATATGTGGCCTATTCACGACACGGATATCTGCCCTCGGACCGAGGTTGAGCAGAATATCCCTTATGGAGACATGTCAGCCCTCGGTTATTGGATCGAGATTGAGCAGAATATCTAGAGATGTCTGCTCTCGGTCACTGGACCGAGGAAGAGCAATGTCTCCCTGAAGGGGGGAGATACCATCTTCGGCCGTCGGACCGAAGTAAGGCAGGATGTCTCCCGCTGGGAGAGGTCTGCCTTTGGCCGTCGGACCGAAGTTGGGCAACATTCCCTGTGGAGGATGTCTGACCTTAGTCATGGACTGAGGTTGAGCGTAACACCCCCCCTCCCCTTAAGACCATTTATTTATTTATTCATTTCCCAAGTGTCAGAGGTGGAGTGGGGTGGTGGTGGGTTGTGAGAAACCACATGAACTGAGGGTTGAGTGGGACATCCTATGTTCTGTCCGGGCCGGGGCCTGATTGGATAAGGTCATTATTTACAGCTGGTGTGATTGTGGGTAGACTGGCTCCAGCTGCGTGTAGCTGGGAGATTGGTCAACTCCAGCCGGGTGAGTGTGAGACAGGCTGGCGTGCTTTATGGCGCGTGGGGTCGGTTTGGTTTGAGGAAGCTCCCCTCCCGAACTCACGTAATGAACTTCATATAAAGATAAGCACCTTATCGTTTCTGTCGAGTCATAACACTCATCTTTGTGTGTTTCATCCTGTCCTGGTCTGCTTGCCTAGTACACAAACTGATAAATCTATCCATTCAGAGAGAAAACCAATGGCACATTTCATGGGTCATGGACAAATAAAATACTGGGTAAACAGATTTATAATACTGTTGTATGGGCTGGGTTATGTGGCATTTAAAAGGATATTTCCAGTTTTTTCTTTTTCCTAGAATGTTGCTGATGTATTGAATTTGAGCTGGGAGAGCTTAGCCTACTCATCATTACGTCCCAATTCATGATATTTTGGTTTCGGTATGAAGCCCTTATGATAGAAATATTGGATTTAAATCCAACATCATGAATTATCCTTTAATAGATGCATAGCCCCGATAGCAAATGTCACATCTGAAAGAGAGTTGGAAAAGTGTTGACATTAAGCATACCTTTTGTCCTTGATATCTGACAAAAGTCTTTATTACAACACTCCAAAAAGTCACCACAGGCACCTGTAGGTTGTAGTGTAAAGTGTACAGTTCCGTCTTCATGAGCATGACAAGTCTCTGGATTACACAGGCCGCAGTGAGTGACAGAAAATGTTCATATCTTCTAAGTGATGGAACTGAGCTATTTTGCTGAGAAAATACAGCTAATGCACTGCACAGCAGACAATAACATGTAGGGCTGGCAAGTATTCACTGAATACCAGATTCACAGTCAGGAGGAACCTTCCGGATGAGTGACATCAGTGCTTCGGTAGCGGTCTTCTAAACAGGAGGATATGGGGCTCTGAGAGATCATACACGAAAAAGGGGAACAAGTATTAATTGAACTAGGCCTAAGCATGTCAGCATAGAAACTGCATTCAAAGACTGTCGAATAGTTTTACTATTTCAGTGACAGGAGAAAGAGTCAATGCAATGTAGTTCTTTTCCCCACAATACACCATATCAAATAAGACAAAATGTCAAATTCATCATGTTTCAGATTTATTTCAGACTCTTACCACTTAATTTTAATTCAAAAAATTCTAAATGAGTAGAAACTTTGCATATGTTAAAACATTCATTCTCAATAACTTCAAATAGAGTGGCAATTGGCTATAGCAACCCACTCATGCAAAATGTTTTCAATTCTTGCATTTTGAAGGAAACCCATTTCCTAAATTGAGAATTGATAGTGGCCTGAATCCATCTCGGGTGTCAGACTTGGACTTCAAACTATACTGGACCAACCAGAAATTGCACCTGCATAGACGAGCAAATTATACCTGGTTCATGTATCATGTAGTGGACCCATCCAAGAGACTGTTGCACTCCCAGTCGCCTCCATTCATCCTCAGACATCAGGTGCGATTTAGGCACCTGTTTTGCCAGTTCCCGTGGCAGGACGACGTGTCTATTGATTAGAAAAACAACCATTTGGTTATTTTGGGAAAATGACAACTCATCCGACAGTGAGTTAAACAATATTAGAATAACGTTACCCACCTCCATCAAGGTTGGTGCTACTGTGCTGTGTCAACTTACGTATTTGACCGTTATTTGTTCATGATAGACAGACAATACCATTAGGATTATTTTCATATTGAGACAATAAGGCTTGCTTGGGGAGCAGCTGAGAAATTTAGTTTGTGCTTCAACGTTAGCTGGATGACAATTAGCGAACTAACCGCTGGCGAACTAGCGTGTACAGTAGTTACTCTTTAACCAAATTTTATTTTTCAAACACTGTTCTCTATTTTGAAAACTAACGACATTTAGGAAAGTAACGTTAACGTTATCTGGCTCGTGAAATTCTGAATCTACTCGTTGACGGAAAAGTTAATAGTTTATGGTTGTTTTCGTGGTGGAGGTTGTGGCGGAAACTTCCGTTTGCTAGGTTGCTGTTCGACCAGCTAATCTACGCTAACCTGTCTGCTAATGATAGTGAACGTGTCATCCAGGCTAACGTTAGCCACTGGGGACTGGAAAATAAAAGTAATGTTAAGCAATCAAGAAACAAATATGTCACGCTCGAATTAACTAAATTAGCATAACTAACTTTAGCTAACTAGCTGACTTTAGCTCGCTAACGTTAGCTATGACAGCTGGTAACTAGCGAAGTGATCAGAAGTTAACGTTACAGTCGAGCTGAAAAGCGAAAAACAAATGTCCTAACAATTACCTGTATTCATAATGTTCGTCATTGTATTTGTCTGAGTAGTAGATTTGTTTGTGGGCCATATTTTCAATCAAACGTCGGTCATTTACAAACCCGCGACAGCTCCAAAAGGCAAGATGCTAGCAAAGCTAACGTTACTTGGGAACACGTTTGGAAGGTGGCTGGCTGCAGGCTAACCGATTCAATTTTGAACCTGTGGTGGAAAAGCCACCCGATACGTCTGATTGGATGGTTCTAATCATATGACTAGGCTGCAACATCCTGGAAATGTTCCATAACGTCCTATCCTTTCCTTTTATATATAATTATATGATTCACTATATGATATGAGTCCACTTTGAGACTGTAAGTATTAGGGAGTTTACAGTCCACAGATGATATTGTAGGTCTACTGTACTATCTAAACTGGGCAAATGTCCTGATAACCTGCAAATGAAAGGAGAACATTATTGAGCTAATTAAGCACATTTAAAATATCTGGTGCATCAGCACAACTTTGAAGCAATGGAGGTCTACAGCTGGGATAAGAAGACCAACATGGATAAGGGTGTGGTGGTGGTGGGGTGATGATGACGTAGCCTATATTCTAAGAGGAGGGGTGGTGTTGATGTAGCCTATATTCTAGAACTGTGAGGAATAAAACCAAACTTGTGAATACCAGAAAATAACAGACATTTTCTTGTTATTTCAGAATGGGAGCTGAGGAACACTTGAAAGACACCAGGCAAGTATTTCACACGTCCGAGACATATCAGGCCTATATTTCTACAGTATCATGGAAGTCAAAATCATAATTGACCAAACATATAGGCCTACTCCAAATTCCCAAATGCCCCTAATTTAATGGGCCACCTGACATTGGTGAAGACGTGTGAGGGCATGCTACAGTGTGGAACTACATGCGCACATGAGCAAAGCACACACAGGCAGGAAAGAAGGGAGGCATGGCATTTGCTGGATCTGAGCTGTCAATCTCTTTAGCCAGCCTCCTCACCTCATTCTTGTTGCTATGCTGTCTTTGAAACTATGGTTACCGTAAAGGTGCCTTTAGGGAATTATCTTCCTGTGCTGACTTACCTCGTTTTATATGGCCAATCACAGTGAGCTATATTAGACTCAAGCAGATGATGCCACAGGAAATAAACAGTTTTACAGTTGATAAAAACATCCTGATAAGCACTACAGAAATACTCAAACCTGAAACCATAAGTCTATGTAGGCTGTTACCGGTTGTGTGTTCAGCAAATTAGGGATGACTCCATAATGTTAATTAAATTAAAATTTAAAGTATTGTTATAAATACATGATGCACTAATACTTGAGAAAAGGAAGCAGCATTTCTAATTACCAAATGTTAAGTATTATGAGATTTTGCCCAAAAACTACAATTCATTGCCTTTTTTTTTTCAATAGTCTTTTTTATTTGATCAATTTGAGACATTAATAGGCAGACATTAAGGCTTGTTTATATAGGGCCAATCATCTAATATTCACCTCCCGTTCATGTTGCAACACCACACACACACACACACACACACAATTACCTGATCCTCTAGCACTTCCGGTGGCCTCTCTAATGAACCATCGACAGCGAGAGTTCGACTGGCGCTCCAGTCACGATTATGGAGATGATCTCTCAAGGCTCTGGATGTTATTGTCCACACAGGAAATTCTTACATCACCCTGCCCTCTCAGAGTCGCTAGTCAATGGTGTTTTCATTTGCCATTCAGCGTGTTGAATAGTTTTTCATTCAGCTTCTGAGAAACATGTTACACGATTGTATAACCTCAGGCAATAATGATTATGAAATTAGGTCACACACCCAACAGGTTCTATATGACCCAGTATATAGTTTTCTAATCAATACTACAATTTATTTTCCAAAGGTACTGTAAGTGTCTGCTAAAGGATTACCCAAAGTAACTGTCTTGTAACTTCTAACCTGTCCTCTGAATATGTCCAGTAATAATAGTATATATATTCAGTACATATATACTGTATATAGCTTAATGATGATTAGATGTTCATGATTATTTTGAGATGGACATTGCACAGATGTAGGATAATGTTATACAAACAAAATATGGCAAAGAGAGAATATCCCGCACAAAAACAACTTTTTTTTAAACTATTCAATAAAAAAAGGTCTAGTTGCTGTACAGTGCAACTCGTTGTCCTAAGTGGTTTCTCTCAGATGCACCTGCCCTTCAAGATTTTTATTCAAGTGTGGAGAAGATTACTTTTCATGCAATCAAAATATGTAACCTTTATTTACCCAGGGTAGGTTCACTGAGCATGGATACTCTTTTTTCAGCAACGCCCTGCTTCACATTCATACAATTACACATATTCACACGTGGGAGCTGCCCAGTACAACCACAGTCTGACACTGTTGGCCACTGAGCAGCTCCACTGGAGCAGTTTGGGGTTAAGTGCCTTGCTCAAGGGCACTTCAGGAGTTGATACTGAGGGACGGGAGAGTGGGAACGAACCGGCGACCTTCCAGTCACAAGCTCGCTTCTCAAACCTTTAGGCCACTGCTGTCCCCAAAAATGTGAAATGTCACCTCACAGTGTCTATATGTTCTTGTACACAATGAGTTAATCTTCCACGGTATTCATCTGAAAAAAACATAATATATCCTATAGACCATTCTCTGTTACTGTCTTATTTATCATCACAATGTTTGTCTTTGTCATCTCATCTCTAGGTTGTTGACGGGACCTACCAAGCGCAACCAACTCTGTATGGAGTTGGAAACATTTCCTACTGATTGTGTGCTGAGTTCATGGTGAGTTCACGAAAATATTACAGTGATAAAGGAAACCATTGATGATTTTCAATATTTTTCAAATGTTAACAACAACTAGAAGAAGGCACTCAGTAGAGTGCAGACCTCTGCCAAGGCCCAACAATGTCCCCACTTGCCATTACTTTCACATGCAACATTTTTCTTAAGTTGAGGACAGCCCTAGTGATGTATTAGTTATTTGGAGTTTTGAAGTGTGAATTTGTCCACTAGTGATGTCAAAGGACCAACTGAAGTTAAGGCCATAGCAAATATTTTTATGGGGACCTCAGTTATACCCAAAGTAAGAATAAAATACTATTGAGGTGAATTATTGGCAAAATGCCCCTTAAATGACACCTTAGACTGGGTTAAATACCTCCCATACGTCATATGGGGCATTTTTCATTTATTTAATTTATTTATTTTGCATACTGTATAGCAAAACATGATTTTGCGCCATTAAAATGAGAGGGGACAGATGTGTCATCAGCCCTGACCAACAAACGGGCACTCCTCATTGAAATATTTTTAAAAACAGATGGACACAATGGATCAGTGTAGCTACCCCCTAAAGGGTAATTGTGACAAAGGACTATGGTAGCCCACCAAAATATATATTAAGCCATTTTTTAAATATACTTCCCCAAGTAATGACAAAAAGTTATACTGTAGATAAAATGAAAGATTAATCTCTTATTTGAAATTGTATTTATTCATTTATACCACATTTTAATGTGAAAATATTAAGTAAAATATGTCAAAAGTCTGACATGGGCTTACCAAATATTTGTGATACGCTTCTGTGTGAACCCTATAAATCCACTTTATGATTTAATCATTAAAACATTCTATACAGTGAAAACATATTCTACTCAAATCTGAAAGTTGTCATCTTTTAATATCAGCATTCACATTCATCTATGGCCTGTATCAAGCAGTTGAAGGAGGCTTAATGGGAACATACCGGGCTTAAAGGGGCCAGCAGTGATTTTTCGTGAAAAAGATGCCATTATTCTGTTAAAGCTGCACCAGGTAGTTTTGAGAAGAAAAAAATTACCTCTACAATAGCTAGTTACAAATGCTTGAGTATTGTTTATAATCTCGACACAAATCCCCCCCAAAACAATCACCCTTTGAAACAAAGTGAACCAACAATGTGCTAAGAGGATGCTTCTTTGTATGGTAAAGGTGGTGGGAGGGTAGGTGCACCACAGCCGAAACAGATAATTTCTAGTTTCAAACAGATAAAGATAAAGATACATCATCATTTATTTTTGACTTTATAGAGGTTAGTTTGTTTCCCTCAAAACCACCGGGGGCACCTTTAACAAACAAGATATCAAAGAACAAAATATACTAGCAATAAAAAAAAAAAAGCATCAAAGTTGCTAATGGACTTAAGGGCTGTCAGAATGAATTTCTATATTCAAATTTCATTTGAATTTGGAAAAAATATATGAATTCAAATACCAATCTCCCATTTGAATGTAATAAATAAATAAATAAATTAACATCATTGATATGAGGTGAACTGAAAACGTTCTTGTCCCTTTTTCATGATTTTGGAAAGATTTGCCTGCAATACAAGCCAATAAATGGGTGTTACAAAGCACAGCCCGATGCCTAAGGATAGTTTCCTATTGGTACAACAAATACAACAGATGATGAACTTGTTAATTGTAAGCATTTTCCGCCTGCTTCGACGTGGTAATAATATTTAAATTGTATCTTTAATATTCAAATTTAATTTGAATTTGCCTCAGTTCAGCCTATTCATATTTGAATGGTATTCTTAGGGACAGTTGACAGCCCTAGTGGGGCTATTTCACCATTCTAATTTATTTTTACTTAAAGACACAATTTGTCATTGCAGTATAACACTCTCTGATGAAACACTGTCGCTTAAATACTGACTTTATTTACAGAGTAATTTATTGGATTGATTTTTTTTTTTTTTTGTCTGAGCCTTAAATACACTTTTGAGGATGTAAAAGGTTCATTTAATTTGCAATGTTTGTAAACACTGAAGTAAAACGGACATGTATTTGAGCAATTTTGAGCGATGAAGTGCTAAGAAAGAAAGTCTTCAGCTCCTTCAAGAACATACTGTGAATATGCCCAAAGTTTAGTTGGTCAAATAAATGTTATGAGCTGATCGTAGCTTTAATATTTCATCATTCTAGCCAAAAGACGCAAATAGTATTCTAATTCACAATTCCTAGTTTATTTCATTGTAACCCCCTGCCAATGTCAACTGTATTAAAAATCAATGACCAATATTTAATTTATTGTGTTGAATTTATTCATTATTCATATTCAAATTTGTTCATTATTGGATGTAGTATAAAATAAATATAACATAGAAAAGCCCATACTGGCTGATAATATTGCCACACTTGTATTTCTGCCAGGCCCTAGTACATGCATCCAACTGCATCAGGCATTTGTTTATACAGTGTGTTTGTACTATCTGCCTCTACACAAATAAACCATAATGAACTAATTGAATGTGTAGATGACCACCATTCATACGAATGTGGAAAAATAGCCCACAGTGACAAGCAATCAAAAAGAAGGGGTGGGTGGGGGTGTTATATATTACATCCTCCTTTTTCTAGCCTAGTTACTCTTTCATTTTCTTAATCGCTCAACCGTACATTACATACAGTAATGCGCCACATTGTCATCATATATCTGACGCCGTGTATGGCGCTTATACAGCATTATAAGACCTAACAGAATGTGCACCTGCGTTTGGAATGGTCTCTTCCACTATTCTGCAAGCCTTCCCTGAATGAGTCATCCATCTGGCTCCTCATTGGATAAGACCATTCCATCCCTAGGGATTGCCTTGCAGAGGCAGAAAGGCCTCGCTTCCATTCACAGAAACATTGGTATGCCAGCGCGCTCTTTCATTCACATAAAAGACTAAATATTACATGCCGTTATCATCTTCTGCTCTTTTTCTCCTTTGTCTTTTTTTTGTGCCTTTTTTCCCTCCTCTCTCTCTCTCGTCTTGATTTGTGAGGGGCTTGTCTTTCCCTCCCCTCCTTTTGTATTTGCCTTTGTTTCTGTGGAGAGAAAGCAGACGTGCTCTCTCTCTCTCTCTCTCTCTCTCTCTCTCTCTCTCTCTCTCTCTCTCTCTGTATTTGCCAGGCAGGAAGGAGAGATGTTGGGAGGGACTGCAGTGCGAAATCTGCAGCAGAATGAGAGGGGATGCTGCTTATGAATGAGTGTCAGTTCTTTGGGCTTTCGCTAGACGCTCCCGAGGACATTTTTACATGAATGGTTTCTGGCTTCATGTTCACCGCTACAGAGGGAGAGACCAAGAGGCTTCGCCACTGCTGCTGCTGCTGCCTTGAAGGAGACTCGGGGGCTCGTTTCTCTTATCTATTTGGTTGGCTTCATTGACTCATCTGCCTGAGAGACATGTTCTTTCACATTGTGTTTTTTTTTTCTTTTTTTCTTTTTTCTCCGTTTGAGTTGTATCATTCTTCCTAGATAAACCAGGGTCATTTTTAGACAGTGCAGGAAGACTGTATATGATGCTTCCTTGTAGTGGAGCGTCATTTTCTAATCCTTTATTACAGAATGTGGAGGGGATAAGTGATGATGCATTTAAGACAAATGGACAAAAAAGAAATACAGCAATTTTATGATTTGCTTCATATGCTTCAAAGGCTGGCTGTAAATCCTCTTTAGAGGAAGAGGTGCCCAACAGTTGTGTTAACCAGCTGCAGTTTTTGTAAATGAAAACTAAAAAAAAGAAAAATCAAGAGCCAGGAGTATATATTTCTGTTTGTTTGAATAATTCTGGCCCTGTTCTCCTGCAGCTGTTGTCATTATTTCACATTATGGATGTTATGCATTCCCAGTGTTGATATAGTTTCATCATATTGTCCCCCTAAGTGATTTACAGAGGTGTCACTTTTATGTCCTCTATGGAACATAGCATCTTTAGGACACATTTGAACAGGGATCTTTCTTTGAGGGAAGACCCATGGCAGACATTGTAACCGTCAGTCACGTGAATGTTAGTTTGGATTTCTTAATTAACCATTTACATTTTTCACCGCCTGCGGTCCATTCACACAGTGCACATCAATTTGAGTTTAATTTCGCCGTCTCTGATCCTTTTCTACATTTCGCGAGATAATAGGGAGCGGACGACATGAACCGGTGAGCCGATTATTACGAAACAAATTTTATCACGTTAGATCAACAAGCTGTTTTTCCCCCCGTGAGATTCCTCATCTCCCATCTCCTATTCTCCGTGTCTATGGAATAAAACATAGAGGAACATTCCTGGGGTGGTGGAGAAATATCAGACTGGGAAATTTGAGAATTGATTGGCTCTAGTGTGCTGTAAGTGGGAGGATTTTTTTTACCCCCCC
>OMKL01000540.1:0-12323 GCA_900302295.1 Parasudis fraserbrunneri
CCCACATAGCACACACACACACACACACCACACCACCACCACACACACCACACCACACACACACACACACACACACACACACACACACACACACACACACACACCACCACCACCACCACTACCACTATCACAGTGACATTATATAACTATATACGAGGAGTCCCAGAGGCAGAGAGCTGTCAGTTTGAACACAGCTCTACTTCTTTTCACACACAACCTCCTTCAACCTCTTAATGGTGGATAAAATGCTGTTCATTGTAGCCTATGTGTTGTAGGTGCTGCTGCATTTATATATATATATGTATAGAAATAGAGATATGATATGGGACATATTCTGCATTACGCAACAGTAAATAACCATGTATTTGACAAATGGAGGTGAGATTAGGTGGCTAAAGCCCTGACGGCAGCTGTTGGCAGCCTGGTGTTGGCCCTCTGGGATGGGGGATGGGAGCTAATGAGAGACTACGCAAATCACATAGGAGTTATGTAAAGCTGGTCTGACCTGGAAAGCGTCAATAAACTGGCCCCATTCATAATACATCAGAGTGAGAATCACCTTCATTCACCAAGCACAAAGTGTGCACAAGGAATCTGACTAAGTGATATCGATGCAGAGACACAGATTCTTCACGCACGAGTCACGGTCGGTACAGCCAAACACGTGGCACAGCACCAGACCTAGCATTTCAATTTAGAGGGGACAGTTCAAACATACATTTAGACGTTAGACGACACATAACATTCAACAGAGTGCAATGGTGACAGTGTTGTTTAAGCAGGAGTAAGGAGTAGCCTAATGACTGAGGGTCTCGTAGTGCACTACTCCTAATTGCCAATGTAGGTGCAAAGCCCATGTGTATTGCATGTATAGCATATGCTCCAATACTTAGCCTGATATATGTTTTATAATAAATAAATACATAAATAAATACATGTTTTCATGATGGGAACCAGTGGTGTTTATGTTGCTTATATACAGAGGCCTACCCATAGAGATAAAACATATATGTCTATGAGCTATGAGATAAACAGGTACATCTCTATGGGTTGCCCCCTCTGTGTTTTAAAGAAACTCATGTCCATACCTCTTGTGACCTTTGGGCCCCGCATTCAAAGAGAGCTACTGAGCAGGGAACACTGCAGTCAGCACTTATCTCCGACCTTCAGTCTTATGCAACTGTTATGCCAACCACTGCTGCCATGAGGTTCAAGTGAATCCTCTCTCTCTCTCTCTCTCTCTCTCTCTCTCTCAAACTGATGTTCATTGGTAAGTAATTAGCGATACAAAAAACATTGCATGATTAAGAATTATGTTTATGAAGTGAAAGTCAAATTCCTTGTACATTCCCCTGTACTGGAGAATAAAAATGATTCTGTTTCCAAAGTATGGCTGTTCTACAGTACCATAGATCTATACCAATAAATGTTTAGAGGCGATAATAATTTTGAATCCAGTGCCAAGAGTTACTGCAATAGGGGTAAAAAAAAAAAGTGATAACACCTTACCCTGGTATCAAAATGGGGCATCCGTCATGGGAGAAAGAACTGCAAGTCCAAGGCCTTGATTTATAAAACTGTCCTACAAAAGCAAACCGCAGCTATTTGCCTTTGTAGGGCAGAGTAACCTTCTATACAGAATGTGTGTGTATACCACTGTATCTGTACCCCTCTACATGTGCATGTGCTATACCACGATAACAGTTACAGTTCTTACACGTGGTTTTTGTGCTTAGGACCAAATCCAAGCCAAAAAGTTAAAAAAAAAAAGTTCTCTTTATGTCAAAATTATCAGTTTACAAGGATTTTCTCTTTTTTTCAGTAATATATCAAATGCCAAAACTAATTCTCATCATTAACCAATGTGTGAATGTTATAGATATAATTTTAAACTTCTTCTGTCATATTCTTTTAAATGTCCGTGCAATGGAATCTAGGGTAAGGTCAAAGAACATTTTTCTAAATGAAGGTCCGGAGTTTGTTATAACCTACATTCTCACAATGATCAACTGTGGCTTGATCTGATTTGATTTTCCTCTACCGGCCAAATCATTTGGTCTAATTATCTGATTAGCCTCCTGACCGCCGTCCTTCTTGATAAAAACAAGATTGCATAACAGCCGGTGATATCGTGCTACTGCATGCAGTCATGACACATCTTGTAGTCTCTACAGAATATCAGTACACATACCCGTGTATCAGCTTCCGAAGATATATGGTTCATATTGATAACATTGATTCTGTTACACTAAAAATACTTTCTGGGACATTTTTTACGATTCATGTTTCATATCGCTCACTCACTTGCTCGCTCGCTCACTCACTCACTTACTTACAATCAGGCTTTATTACTGCTATCAGAACATTATGAGAGATTATGAGAGATGATGTGATCATTCTCATTACAGTGTAATTAAGCACTTAGTTCAAGCTGGGGAGGTCCACACTGACATGGCTTTGTACAGCTAGCTAAACAAGCCTCCACAATACAGGCCAACAAACAGAATGCTCATTGTTCTCTTAGTTAAGTGTTTTGCCCGTGTGTGTGAAAGTGCTGGTCTTTCCAGATCTGTCATTTGGCTGGTACACAGATTAGTATTCCCCTGAAAAGTGTTTGAATTATGTGGTATGAGGGGAGAGGCTGAGCCAGCCCTAAATATTTTTGGGCTCAACAGTGCTAAAAATACTGATGCTGTTGCCATAGCGATTTATCACTGTTACACGGTTGATTCCATCACCAAGGCAACTGAGTTCCCCCACACACACAAAATACATACATACATACATGTGTACATACATATGTACCAGCACAAGCATACATAGGGGGTTGGGTTAGAGCTGCACCATCACCCTCTGAACAAACAAATCAACTCAAATCTACAGTTGCTATGAGTCAAAATCCATTCATCTAAATCTGTGTGCAGCAGCCAGCAGTTGAGGGTTTGCACAGATTATTTTTAGATCTGAAATGGGCAAATGATAATTCCTGGGTGCTCATGTTTCATGTTGTGATCTTTCTCCAGCTCTTTTCATTTCCTTTGAAACACACTCTCACCACCACTCACCCAGACACACCCTGGACAGGTCAACCCATAAGAGATAAACCGACGGCCAGGTTTGATAAGCACACAATTCCACGTGCTTCGATAATGATTCAACTGCCTGGATATATGACACATTATCTGTATCGTGGAAAAGGAGGGGGAATGTGACCAACATATTTGTTCATGGAAATATTTGGATATATAATATGATCTTGGAGTGTTCCAACAATATATGTGAGCTTGAGCAACATTATCTCAAAACAAGAAACCAGCGCATCAAGCAAACGAGGCAAAACCTGAAGCGACTCTATTGATGATGAATTGAAGAGTGACTGTGGACTCATATAATGTTTAGTTGAGCGTTTATACCAAAGTGAGCATTATTTCAAAGCAGAATCAACTAGAAAATGTGTACATATCCCTGGAATATCAGAACATCATCTTGTCAGCAAGTGGAATCTTGATTCTGCATCGCTGGGGCGACTTGTTGATGTTCAGAAATCCAGACTGTACAACTACACTGTCAAAGAGCATAGCAATACAATTGGCCAGTTCTCTTTTAATATAGATTTTTACTAAGATTCACTGTTTTGTATTGTTTTAAAGGCTCAATGCGGCTTTTCTTTTGACCATATAGGGTTATATTCACATTTATTCCGAAAGAGCTTGATTTGTAAATGGAAAATATGCTATTTGGAACTTTCTTACCTGATCAAAATATAGGCCTGTTTCACAAAATATAGGCCTGTTGACAAAAATGACCAATGTAAACAAACCGAATTATAGCCCCAAAATACAACAATACAGTTTTATATTTATCATATTTACCTCCTGCCTACTGTTATTCCTTGTATCAAGAGCTAAATCAATCAACAAGAGACTGAAAATATGTCTCTATTCCTATTTTTTTTATTTTTGTGGGTGGGGCTACCCATTTGTTTACATATGGATCATGGATTGGGCCTTTAAACGATTTTAGAATGATACCCAAGAGGTATGGTCTTGTCTATCAACTATTTAAACTTTGGTCCGCTTTGTTTTGTTTGCTATGGAAACTGAGGGTTTCTGAGCTGTATTGGCTTTTCTGGTTGTTTTCGTGTTAATTACAGAGCTGATGGGGGCTTGTCTAAGTGGATGGAATCATGCTAAATGCATCCCAGTCCAAATGTTGTTTAATATATAATCTATGTATAATATAAAGCACAAGGAGGAATATTCCAGAGTGGGTATTTTTTTTTCTTTGTGTCTTGACTGTTCCAGTCTTATACTCAGTGTATGAGGTGCATCAGTGGTTAGCTAAATTAATGATGCACATACAGTCTGGGTATATGGGTCGTCTGCAGTCTCTGATTGTGTCATTCTGTTCAAACCAGCTGTGACTGGACTGTGGCAATGGGAGCGGGAATGGGGGTAGTGGTGGTCAGGGTACTGTGCGTGATGCTTCCCCTGGGCTAACTGTGTCCTTACTGGTTACCACTGCACTGTAGCAGCCATCCTTCCAGTAAACACTCTACTGTGAGTATATGCCTCTCCTTCCATTGCCTGGATGGATCCAGACCCTGAATTGCCAATTACAGGTCTTGCCTTCTTTAAGATTCAGTCTTTATTATCAGGAAATTTATTCCACATACACATACAACATCCGTGAATCTGGGCCCCAATACTATTACAGTTAACCTTAACATTCATTGTGTCTTCAACATGCATGCCTCCATTCAATCTGACCACAATCAACTATTATCTACACCATGAAAAAAAAAGTTTAATTTATAAACAGCCTGTAATGATTCCATTATGAACTTTTTCTTTCCTAAGCCAGCACTCTAACATTATACATGGTCACTGCCCAGTCTTCAGCCCTGCCATAGGCCCCTCCGCTTCTTAGTAGGTCTTCCTGTTTACTCCAACCAGCTGGCATATGATACAATTACACCCAGGAATAATGGGCATCTGATGCCAACCACCTGTGCCCATATTTATCAAACTTCTAAGAGGATCAGACTGCTCAGGTCACACAACTTCACTATGCCTTATGAGCCAATCTAGTCTCACATCAGCATTCCGACTTTAAGATGCTTAATAAATACAGACACTGGTCGTTGCAAAAACTTAAATGGATAGTTCTGATTTTTGGACATTAAGTTGTATGAAATACTTGCCAGTAGTGTAGTCGATGCAAAGCTATTAGCTTACTTACCAAGTCTCATGAATCGGAAAGCAAATTGGGTCACGAAACCAAAAAGTTTTAATCCATACCACAACATGCAAGCAAAAGGGCTACCCATTTCCGACACAAAAACACATTCCTCCAGCATTTCCGATTCTGCTATCACTTGGCAGTATTTTGTTTCTTGAAAAAAGTCAGTATAGCCTAATACTAAGTGCTGGAGAAGGTTCAGAGGTAACGTGGCCTATCAGCTGTTTCAAAATGCTGGAGGACCATGGTTTTGTGTTGGAAATGGGTAATCCTTTGCCTGCATGTTGCGGTGTGGATTAAAAAATTTTGGTTTCGTGACCTCATTTGCTGCCTGCTTAAACCTTCCCGGTTCGCTCGGAACCCGGCCAGAACTGCGACCACAGGACTTGGTAAAGTAAGCTAATTGCGTTGCATTGACTTTCACTATCGGCAAATATTTCATACAACTTACTAGTGTCCAAAAATCCGAACTAACCCTTTAATTTGGTCTTCTGTCCAAAGCAAGCTGCTTCCTTCAACCCCACCTCTGTCTACTTTACCATGAGCAGCAGGTGAATCAAGCTGCTGAGGAGTGAAACAGCATTCCAGACATTCTTTCCACACAGCCAATCCTTCCGTGGACTTAAACCTCCTTAGCTCTGTGTTTTCCGGCCCTGGAAAGCCGATTTGGGCTGCCGTGCTTGTGAGACAGCTCACACTCTGGAGGCCAGGGTCATCAGAGGCAGCAACGGCAACTGTCATACCGTTGTCTTATTGAGTGATGCTTTGGCCAACACTACGCCGCCCCTGACTTGTGCGGCCACCTGTTCTGCACTCTGCACAGATTCTCGTTGGGTTGTTTTTAATGTTTGAAGGGTATAATCTGAGTGCAGAGGTGGCCTAATGCGGAGAACGTGCTGGGACATGCGCGGCGGTCGCAGACATCGCCGGTGGGCGGCAAATGGCAAACAACCTCAACTAAAGTGCTTAGTGAAATTAATTCTGCAGAACTATGACGCGTGCAGAACGAGGTACCCAGTCTTAGTAGTTACTGCTACTCACTTTTGTACAGACATACGCCATTCAAAACATTCTACTGGTTTGTCAGAGAAACCTTAGAAAGGTGCTTAACAGTAATGACTAGTTCCTCTTTGGCTTGGAATTACAGGGGAGCCACCTTTGGTGCTATTTAATTACAACCTCTTTTAAAGGATATTTCCTTTCCCCCTATTAATTATAAAACATGTGATGTTGACACCTATGATTCCCATACACTTTGCACCACTGGTGGCTAAAATTATGCTGATCTTTGATGTTTATCAGAGGACCAACCCATGCAACCATGAGTTTCCTTTGATTCCATCGACTATTAGACTACAGTAATATAGTACAGTCATTCCCTTGCCTTTTTCTTAAACCTTGACTTTTCCTTCATGCTGCTCTCTCTCAGTAGTATCTATATTCTGACATATTTTGTCAAGCAAATTAAAACTTACTGCCCACTGAGCAGCTTCACCCAGGCTTTTTCAAAGTGACTCTTGTGGTTATATTTCAGGGTACACAACTTGTAGACTATAGAGAATGGAGATCTAACAGTGTGGGGCACAACAATTTACCTGATAGACTGGCCATTCCCATGATTTAGATCTAGATTCTTGAATTGTCATTCGGCTACCATAGAATGTTTGATAATGTTGTCATGGAAATCAGTGTTGGTCTGGTGCATGAGACACAAAGAGTTGATATGGTAGAACATACAATGGCAGTTGTGATGAATATTTCAACTTTCTGAGTGTCATGCACAATCCACACATGAAACAAATGATCAAAAATATATGGCAGCCATCTTAGGTGTACTGAAGGAAATTACAATGACACATTAGGAAAGGCTTTTTATGATTCAAGCTCTTTGGTGTGTGGGCTGGTGATGCAGGTTTCAGCCAATCATCAGTTATCAACTTTGGTTTAGGACAGATGGTTTAGGACAGATAATTAGACCTTATCAAACAGTGTAACATTTATTGGTCTGTTGGAATTGATATCTATAAAGACCAATAGTAGTTAGCAGACAATTAAATGTTCGAGTGGTTCTTCAGATAGTGATTGCACTCTTGGGCACCACTTTGTACATACACATTTTTTAAATATCTGAACAGCCATATGTTCATAGATTACAGTTTAAAGGGTTTCACTTTTCCAACACAGGTGCACTGTTGAAAGTGAGTTGCTGTGTAGGCTCCTCCGATATCGAGTTTAGTGAAGAGGCTCGGGACCTCAAACTCAGGATACCTAGAGTATAGTGGGATTTGACAATCTCCTCCAATATCTGGCAGGCAGGATGACTAATGCTTCCACTGCACCACTCTCCGATTACATTACTACCACACAACAGCTGCTAAGTGGAAAGTGAGAGTCATCGTGGTACGTGGCACACCGCTCTCATTCCATACTAGGATCTCCAGAATCTCCTGGACTCCCCCACCCCCTACCATTTCACCACCCTCTACTTTCACATTATCTCCCCGTTGTAAAACATAAACACACAAACGACATAATGAGATAGAAGATAAGACAACACTTTACCACAAACAAATATCTTTATTTCCAACATACTGTGGACACACAGGTATACAAGAGAGAGGTATCTGCACTTGCAAAAGAAAAAATCATTTCAAGAGTCCATATCAGAACAAAACATATAGAGCAGTAATGTGGAATGTAGTCATTGTCTCCATTTCCTTCTCTTTTTTTGTTTGTTTTATTTTCGTTTGTACAAATATTTCAAATAAATAAAGTCTTTATATAGTCCTTTTAATCTATTGTTCTTATCAATATATTCTCTTCTTTAGTCACCGTTTAAGGAATGAAGAGGAGTAAGTCAGACGAAAACAAAGAAAGTGTCAAAACGAGGACATGATCCTCATACAATCCCCTTTCAAACCTTCTTTCATTTAGAGGCAAAGGAGCACAGAGGGAAAAGAAATGGTCGAAAAAAGGCAAATCCCTTCTTCTACACCAAAAGTCACCTTGTTCTTCTGCCAAAAAGAAATAAAAAAAGATGCCATAAATGTGTCATGATGCCATAAATCCAGGTGTCCAATGGACACACGAGAGCACGTTTTTTTTTTTTTGCAGAGGTCTATAGAAAAGACCAGGACAAAATGTAAAGAAATTGTCGACACAAAATAACTAGGTTGTCAACCTGCTACAATATGGCTGACCTTGCCAGCCCAGGCCAGCCTCAAGTATACAGTCTGTTCTCAATAATATGTGCTGTGCTGTTGGGGAATGGCAGTCCAAACTCCAACCTGCAAACTGCTCGCGTCATTTCACAGGATAAGCACCATGCCACGCCCCCTAGAACTACAGTCGCCATTCACCTTCCTCTGCCTCACTGACTCGCTTGTTCTCTCTTAGAGAGCACTTACAGTAAATCAAGTAGTCTATGACAGAAGAGAGGAGGGGGAGGTGAGCCCTATGGGATGCTACAGCAGTCCCTGTGTCTGTCGACAGTACAGCTCAGTCTTATATGCTACCTCTCCTACCATGTTTACAAAGAAAAGAAAAGGGGGCAGTCATAGAGACAGGGAAAATGCAGATACCACCACAGGCAGCCCTATCTCATGGTAGGTGAGGGAGGGCCACCGGACCGAACGTCTACGGTCCCTCCCCCGACCGAGAGGTGTCCCGGTCCTACCCCCCTCCAGAGAAGAAGGGGTCGGACCCCCATGCGAGCATTAGGACAATGCCCCTTTGGAGGAGTCGGGCTTCGGCGTGGCACACTATTCCCAGGGATTAGGTCTCAGAGCCCAGCAGCTCCAGACAGCAGTTCATTCTCAGTCAGCGCTGTGGTCCTCCAGCTGGGAGATGATTGTGATCAAGTTCTGGAGGCCAAAGATATAGCCGCTGTCCTTGCCCTCGTGAACCACGCTGTCCTCCCCATAGTGGCGGCAGGTGGTGTGGGCGAAGTCAATCATGCGCACGTCCACCATGGGACTGCTAGCCTCTCCTGCGCCGCGGGAAGAGCGACTGCTGCTGCTGCTACTGCTCCCTCCGGACACGCCAGAACCGCTACCCGACGCAGAGGAGCGGGGGAAGCCAAAGGCCCCCTCCTGCTCCTCCTCCTCCTCCTCCTCTTCGTCGTCGTCGTCCGAGGGCTCATCCTCGTCGCCCTCCTCTCCTCCGCGGTGTCGGGGTCTGGAGGAGGTCCTGGGGGGCTCTCCGTCGTAGATGATCAGCAGGGAGCTGGAGTAGAAACGGTAGGACTCGCAGGACTCCAGTGCGGCCTGCATCTCCCTGAGCCTGCGCAGCACCGGGGACAGCAGCTCTCTGCGCAGGCGACGGCCGTCGTGGAAAAACTGGAACAGGGCCTCCTTGAAGCCAGGCAGGGTCAGCTTACGACCGTGGTATTTATTCATGAATGTCAGCTGGCCAGAGTCGGACTGGTACACCTGCGGGGTCAGACGGTGACATGAGCACTGCAGCTCCCACTATTCTAATCAGAATCATGACTGAAACATGTACGTGCATACATCATGTGGCATTCCGTGCTTTACCTGCATGCCACAAAGTCGGACTCCAATGGAGGCAGATGTACTCTGTTGGCATTTGCGGATCTGATTGGCTTTCTTCTCCTCTGATGCGTCGTCCCCGTGTTGGCGTGTGCCCATCTTCAGGTCTAAGACGCAGGGTATCGTGTGACGCCATGTCAGGTTTTCCAACAGGATGAACTCTGTGATAGGGGTCAAGGGCCAACGGAGGAATAGAAACTCATACATACAATATACGTATCATGATGTCTATAGCAAAGATCAAACAAGCTATCAATTCATCGTGACTGCTGAAATGATCAAATGTGCACTCTAGAGTAGAATGACAGTTCTGGTGATTGCCTTCCCCAGGGAAGAAAGGATACTGTATTGGTTGCGGTGCTTTGAGTTCTCTTTCATCCTCTGTAAGTGCTGCTGGTGACATTTGAGACTCCAGGGGTTGTGTTTGATCTGAGGAACCATGTTGCCTTTCTCCAGGTTGTAGTAAAGAACCTCTGCCTGCTGCTGAACCTCATCACGGTTGTAACTACAGAGGAAGACCAGAAAACAGAGACATTTATGAGTTATCATGATATATTTTGTTGTTACAGAAGTGTTGGGTACGCTTCGGTGAACACAGCGTGCCAGAGGTGTGCACGTGCATTTGCTCACCTCATGATCTTGTCTTCTTTGCGGTTCTGTCGGCCCCTGTCTTTGCTGTAGTTGTCATTCTCCAGGAGCAAGGAGGATGGCTTCTTGTTGCTCCACTTCAGCATCTTACTCTTGGGCTCGCAGTCTGCAGAGGGGTCCTTGTTTTCCAGATCCCCCAGTTCACTGTGGAGAGGGTAGGCAATGAGGCACAGGTTCCCCTCCTCATCCTCTTCAAAGCTGACCGATACCACACCTGAGAGAGACGGGGCGAGATGGAGGAGCAGGGGGCGGAGGGAGAGAGGTAAACATTCGGTTAGTGCCACACATTGGACTCATCTTAATAATGTTTAACCAAGAGACCTCCTAAAACAGCTCTTACCAAATGTCTCCTGCCTCCAGACATTTCTGTAAGAGACAGATACACAGACATACACACACACTCTGACACAAGAATTCTATGGAGGGAGGATATGTGGCAGCGAGAGAGAAAGGGAAGGAGCAAAATAAGGAGGCAGTAGAGAATATACAGTATCATCATCACCAGCATCGTCATCATCAGAAGTCATGTAATCACAAAACAAAGTATAACTCAGATAAACAGAGAGACACAAACACCACAGGAGGCTAGAATAGGTTTAACTGATCAGGGCCTTTATTAAATAACCAATTTACCCCTATAAAGAACCAGACATGACAACTCATAAGAATACAGAGTTTCGCTTCCAAAGCAGCCAGACATGACATGAGAAACGAACATAACCTTTTCCAAAACCACAAACCATCGAACAGCCTGACAGAACTGATATAATGGTGAGATGGAGATCAACCACAGTTGGACATATGAACAAATATGCCATGATTCAATGACAATCTTCAGAAGAAGAATTATCCAACAAAAGAAAAGTACGGAGGCATTTTTTTCCATAGCCCATTTGGCAAAACTAGACCTTTTGACAAAGAAGAGAGAGTGATGGGGGGAGAGGTGGAGGGGTAGACAAATAAAGATAGGAATGGGGGAATAAGGAACCCCCACTCAAAACAAACATGGTACCGCCTATCCTGCATCACCAAACACACAAAAACACCAAAGGAAGTCCACATCTTTTCCATGAGAGTCAATACAATGACCACTGATTAAAAACAAATCCACAATAAGAGGAAAGATTTGATGCCTCGGTTAAAGACAAGGCAACCCAATGTTAAAATAAACAAGGCTAGGTTGGTTTGCGAGTGAAATGGTGGGTTGTGGGACCCAGCACCTCTCTTTCTTCCGCAGCTTCAGCCCTTAGTGATGTCATGAGTAGTGATGGGTAGTGATGTCACTCTTCTGCAGAATTCTCAGGCCGTTAACCCTGTCCTGATCATATGGCTCTTCTCAGAGCTGCAGTGTCATCACATGGTATAAGTGAGTGTGAGCGAGTGTGTGAGGCGGCCCTCGACTGGCAGCAGTGATAATGATAATGATAATGTTTAGAAAAAACACAACTGATTTTTGTAGACAGTGTGTGAGTGGAGGGCAGAGGAAAATGTTTAATAGATCGATGTGGGACACTGTAAGGAACCCGTGGCCCTCTCCTATCTGCTCTCCAAATCCTACTCTACGTCCCTGGGTTTTTTTTAGTCCCACGCTGCATGACCAAGGAGTCAGATACCCCACCACACCTTCACGTAACTCCCGTCACCACAGGTCTGATGTCTGTGTGAATGTGTGCGTGTCGGCGTCTGCGCACGTAGATGTAAGACGGCACTGAACAGAACATAGTGGAATTGAAGTCTGACAAAAACTTGGGACGTGATATTCCACCCACTGTGTGTGTAGGTCTGTGTGTATGTTTCCGTGATGGGCCTACAACCAGACACGGAATCTCCCCCTCTCAGCATTACACTCTAATGATCTGCCCCATTTATTTTTGATCCTC
Organism: Parasudis fraserbrunneri; assembly: GCA_900302295.1. Taxonomy (NCBI): domain Eukaryota; kingdom Metazoa; phylum Chordata; class Actinopteri; order Aulopiformes; family Chlorophthalmidae; genus Parasudis; species Parasudis fraserbrunneri. Next base: position 12,320 of record OMKL01000540.1, read on the forward strand.
TTGG
>OMKL01000549.1:0-12642 GCA_900302295.1 Parasudis fraserbrunneri
TAGGGAGCAACGTCATCAGGAATCTTGGATCAGCCCTTATCAGCTTAGTATTGTGCCACAAAAGTTCATTTTGTGGAAAAACTGGACCATTAATTACCAAATCACAACTGCACAACTACACAACTGATATGGCAACTGCCCTTATTTGTTGTTTTTGGGGCGTTAATTACGCTAATTGGCTATGCAGGGCCATGTGCATTCAATTTAAGAACAGGTGGCAATCATCATTCAGCCCACATGCCTATAAGAACAATTTTGGGGGGTTAAAAACGATTCCTGAATCCAACATTAATTTCTCATATGTACTTCTCTCAAGAGCAAATTTAAGAGAAAGGAGATATTTAAGAGAATATTCTTGCATAAGGCATATTGTTCTTTAAACAAAGGATAAATGCATCATCTCTACTTTTACATTCTGCATAGGGCTCTGGTTCAGGGCTGAGGCAGCTCCAGCCACATATTCAAACTGGTTTGCATAACGTGCAGCCAAAAAATCACACGAAGAACGATGAAACAATACAAGATTATAATTTAGGAATAAAATTAAATGTTTCTCACAGTATTTGATGTCATTAATTGGCATTGCTAGTTGTTTTTTTCATCACGCTTGAAGCTTGGTATCAGATCAGTTTCTTTGTTTTGTTTCGGGAGGTATGTTAGGTAAAACAATTCAGTTCATAGGGTTTATAAAATATTTACAAGGATTTCACAAGGGAAACTTCTAAATGCCACTCATTCCTATCATTCAGCTGCAGCAGAGGGACACCTGTTTGGTCACCACACCCCGACAAAGAACCTCCAACTTTCTATGGATGCCTTGCTCACATCAATCTTACCTGCAGCATTTGTGTGTGTGTGTGGGGGGGGGGATTAATGTCAGACTGCAGCTATTTTCAGCATTGAACTTTACATCATCTTTTAAAAAAGGAGCAGATGGGCTTGGCAACGGTAGGCGATGTGGAGTCCTATTGATCCTTGGGTTTCATTGATTTCCTCTCTTTTTTTTGTCAGCGGGCAAAGCAAAGGGATGGGAGGCTCAGTGGCTGTGCGGAGAGGTCTCTCCCCTGAATGTGAATTGCGCACCGAATATCACACCAGGGTGAGGTGCTGCATGTACAATAACTACTGCCGCTGCTGCAGACGGCGTTGGGCTCCAGATGCCGTGCGGTGCTAAGGGGCTCTCACTGCAGATGTGTTCTGACATGTTACAGCAGGTAAATTGCCAACACTTAATGAGACTCTGGAATTATTGAATTCCCGTCCACTTGATGCCAGACACACAGAGACGCTCTGGCTCTGTCTAAAAGCTTACTTAAAAGCTTCCTGAATTCCCATCTTTATGTATGTGATGGAAATAGGTAGCCTATAGTGCCTCGGCTCCCAAGATGAAACGGATCAATCGCCGGTCATCTGCATTTCAGTGGTGTGTGGCAATGCTTCACAGCCCTTCACAGTTAAACATGTTTCATGTGTTCTCACTGAAAACCCTGTTCTCTCAAACACTTACAGAGTCAGGAAAACCTTATTTTCTTTAACACTCAAGGTAATGAATGTGCAGACTGTATACAGCATTAAAATAATAATTTGTTGTGTCAACCATGACAATATGAATATTTGAGGTGTCCATGAGATGAGGAACTCAATAATAAACACCATGTTATGGCTCACAGGGAGTCTGTGAGCCACAATATTGAGGCTTTCCCAGCTTCCCCAAGGCACAATCCATACCTGTTGCCCTGAATTCATCTACTGTAGAATGGGAGCTCTTGAGATATGACTTTATTTCTGTATTTTATCCTCTGTTTATTGCTAGAGTAGCTTTTATTTGTATTGTGTGTTATTTATAATGTGTTTGTTTATTTCATCTCAGCAATAGTACGGCTAACAGGTTCTCACAAGTGCATATGTTGTCTTGATAAAGTGGGAATTGAATTTGAGTCTCATAAGATAGCAATTCAAATGTCTACACTTATGATGTGATGATATCAATATTTGGATACCACAACATAACCACATATCCAATAGAAGGATAAATGTGATTTAAGAAGAATCAGCTCACAAGTGTCACATCGATGACTGATCACAAAAATCAATGATTCATCTCTCGCATGATTCAATTTCTCTTGTGTCAAAAGGGCTCTATTTTTGCTCTGGCGCAAGCCCGGTGCAGGTGCTGGCACAGGTGTATTGGCAATTTCGTCTGTAATTTTGTGGCTCAACATGAACCAGTTTGCGCCGAGATGGGTGCGGTGGGGCAGCTGGGGGGGTGTCAATAAAAATCCACTGGCAGTGCAATTTTGGTATTCATTTTGGCATAAAATTACGCCTGCACCTCCGCCCGCTCAGACCATGTCTAAGTGCAAACGCTGGCGTTCTGAGATACTTTCGCGACAGCAGCCTTGGCTGGGGTGCACAGGAACAACAAATTCCCACAAACCATTTTTATAGATGTCAGGCTATGCATTACACCCCACTTTGATGTAAATCCTTCAACCAATTTCTAACTGAATACAACATTATAGTCTGTTAATCACAACAAGCTATTTCAACATTATTCTTGTGGCTATTGAATTCATGTGTGGATCAGAATCAGTCGATGGTCATCATTATGCACGGTAATCATCATGGTGACAGGGATTCCATTACAGTTATTCCATCAATCAACTGAATGCAAATGAAAGAGAAGAGAAAAGGAAACGTGAGGAGAGTGATGATGTCACTGGCAATCTTGCAGAAATCTAATCTAATCTAATAATCAACAAGTGTAAGCTTGCAGTGTCTTCACAATCTATTTTAAATAGGCAGGATGTTTGCTCATATTCAAAAAAACAATTTCGAGCCAACACACCCTGCTCCTGCGTCTTCCTCTGGGGTGAGCTGGACAGTGAGGAAAACTGATGAGGACTGTCAAAACGTCAGGTGTGGTGCTGGCTGGAAAATACTTTAATATACCGGTAATTGAAGCATGTGTGGACTTCCAGATGTGGAGTGCGAGTAACAGTGGACACATTAGTTGTCAGGTGGGCCAGTCAGTCGAATAATTATCTAACTGCATATTGCCTCCTATCACACTGAAATGGTTCAACATTTTGGTTGGGTCACAATCTGTGGAAATCATATGTGGTCACCAAATAAGTTGGACACACCCATGTGTGCCAGGGCCCTGAGGTCCTGCGTTTGCGCTTGCATCCCGATTCACGAACATACAGCAAAGAAAATATCACGTTTCAATGTGAAGAAAATAGTCCTGTGGCTAAGTAGTAGGGAAACGTAGGTACTTACTTACTTGCAGAACATAGGCCATCGATGAATCGTTCCCACCCCTTCCGGTCTTGTGCCCTCTAATCCAGTTGTTGCCATGTCTGCCTCTACTCCTTCTTCTCCTGCTCTAAGCTTCTGTTTTAGATCTTTCTCTACTCCTCTTGCCCTGTGGGTTCCATGTTAGAGCCTGTTTGGTGACAGATCTATTTATTCTCCACTTCCTCCTCCTGATTTGTAGTTCAATTGGATCTTGAAAGTGGTAAGGAAAGCAGAGAAAATAAAGCCAGCACTTACAAGTCAATCTGCAGGTGAATTCATTACACGTGTAATGCCTGAACTGACTGTAAAAGGGATATAATGAGATAAAAGGTGACAGTGATGTCAGACAAACTGCTAACTATGTCAGTGCGTTTACTGTAATTAGAAAATTAAACGAAGCCTGCAGATTGTCTCATCATCTTTTGCCTGACTGCTCACTGAGAGATTCAGCCTTGCCACATAGATGAGCTGTTTCCTTAAAAGTTGATACCCTTATACTAATCTCATACTCAAGACTATTGTACTAACATCAAGTCTGATGGTAAACTATCAAAATTATGTGCAGAGGAGGCTTTTCACTTTCATGACATTTGAAAACTCAATGGATTTGGACTGGTCACGTGTTCAAATTGCAGGGACATACTGGAAACAATGAACCACACAGAAAATCTTGAGCAAAAAGTGTCACAAGCTCCGTCCATTCCAATGACACTTCCCTCCCACTCTGTGTCATTTGTGATGTCACCCACCAGTTTCTCCAGTAATGGCAGGGTAGTGTTTGCTTTCACTTTTACATTTTTTGTTTTGGTCTTGATGTGTGGGTTGGAGATGAGTGGGGATATGGGAGGGTTTGGTATTGCTGTCCATGCCTCAGGCTCTGCCAAGAGAGGTCTGGAGAAAATCACCGTATAATAAGTTACTAATCCATACATCAGACCAAAAACTTTAAATAAAGTGCAATACCAAGCAGGGGTCTTTTGCCTAGAGGTCACTATTTGGCAGCATTACAAATTCTACCTTTAAGCACTGACCTAAGGAATCCCTACGGGTGATAATTCACTGCAACATCACAGGAAACTGAGGCTAAGACCTCCCCCTTAAATGTGCAACTTCCGGTGCACAAATTCCATACCCTGCCCCTGCAATACACAATTTCCAGCAAGAGCTTCTGGGTTTCTCAGATTACTCTTTGATTGAATAGACACATCCATTCAAAAGGCAAATAAACGATTCAAGTGATACAGTGTACATATACTTTGTATATTCAGATCGTTAATATATCATCAAACACATATGCAGTTCAGAATGCTTGTTTTTTTAAACAGAGCTTAGCCCTCTGAACCTCATTTTTGTTGTATGTATTTATGACTTCATTGAAATGTTTTAATGTGAATTGTGTTAGCTGGATCACAGTGTATCATATGATACCAGTATCTACATGGTCCTCACTTCAAAAGCAGTTAATGCAGCTTTAATGAATCAAATCGAATCAAGCAACTATCGAACCGATGCCTAAAAGGTAGAATCTGTAACGTCTTCAAACAGCAACCTCTAGGCAAAAGGTGACTACATGGTACTGCACTTTGTTTATAGTTTTTGTTTTTGTCTGATGTGTGGATTGGATTTCAGTGGGTATAGGGGAGGGGTTGCTACTGCTGGCCACACCTCAGGCTCTGCCAAGAGAGGTCTGGAGAAATTCACAGTATAATAAAATACTAAACTCCAACCCACACGTCACACCAAAACAAAAAAGTAAACAAAGTGCAATACCAAGCGGGGCTCTTTTGCCTAGAGGTCACTGTTTGACAACATTACAGATTACACCTTTAAAGCTACACTATGGAAGATTGGCATCCTGTGGCAGTGTAAGTGTAAGTTTTGAGATGAAGTGGGGTTTTTTGGTTTGTTTTTCATTTTGTGCTCGAGCATTGTGCTACACAAAGCGGTGAGCACAGTGCTGCTACCGCTGAAATGTGAATGTCGCGTGAGAGAAAACAGTAACAAGAAAGACATTTCATCAAGCAAGGTAACTTTGGCCAATATTTTACATTTGTGTTGTTCACATTTTATGCTCTAGTAATGAGACCGTAGTCATTTACGGATTTTGAGGCACTGGTCGTGTTTAACCAGAAGAACTTGTATAGTATTGGCAATTTCACTGTTTTATGCATCACTGTTGGGAGGGTTTTCTCTTGTTAACTGTGTGAGTTAGCTTGCTAAAGAAGCAATATTTTTAGCTGCGACCAGCAGGTCTACAGCTCACTCTGTTGGTTGGTTGGTCCACAAAAGTGTCCCCACCCTATAGTGGCCACAGTTTTCTCCCTAAGAGGCTGAAATTTGGCATGGAGGTCAAGTGTTTGTGTGTGGGTGTCGCAACTATTGCGGATTTGCGCTTGTTTCATGAAAAATTCCATAGTGCAGGTTTAATATTCTAACTTTATGCTCCACAGTGAGTGAATGAAAGTAGGTAATCATACATGTAGCAACAAGACAATTACACAGTAATATCTCTTATATTTAACACAATATGTGACATTATTATTTGGCAATGTTATGAGAAATAGCAATGTGTAATGTTAGTTTCACAAATCAATTGAAGATGTCTATAAATTAGAATATTGATAGACCCACGAAATCCCAATGCATTTCACAAATACGACAAGTAAAAAAAACTGTATGAAGGTTAAACCTATAATCTAACTGTGTATTAGTTTTAAAAAAGATAACTCAGTGACTGGCTGTTTGACTTTAAATAATGCTGACATAACTTATCTGCAAATGTATATAAATATTTTGTACATATATTGCACATACCGTGATATAATTTCAATCTTCCAACAAATAATTGTAGTCAAAATCTATTCGAGATACAGTTCCTCAACAACATACACATACTTCCAAACCTCTTTCTATCCCCAAACAAGTTAGTAATAGACTCTTAATTGGCAATCATTTCCTTCCTGTCCTCTCTCAAACCTGTGAAGCAGAAACAAGTCCCTCTTTCAGAGTTATTTTTCCCATGAATTGTGAGAGAGCTACTCTGATCTGCATGGTGTAGTTTACCCAAGGCAATACCTGTGCCTTCTACAGGTGACCTTTCCCCGTGTCGTATTTGACCAGAGAGGTAGGACACGCCACCGCTCTGAATTATAGAAATATCACTGGTCTTCATGGCCAAGACCTTGGCAAGAGGGTCTGTGCACTGGTTCCAGTGGTAAACTGAATCTCCATTGTTTGACATGATTGCTGTGTTCCTCTGTGGCGGCTCAGGGAGTTTCACAGGACGGCTTCCCATAAACACCAGTGACCCATCTACAGAGAGTCTGCGGCCTCTCCTGGTGGGGGCGCTGTTCCACATGTGAGTTCCCATATGAACCTGCAAGAGAACAATCACTACTATTAGAATTAATTTAACAGAGATAAATATGTCCCCCTTTTCAAGGGCACCAAAGTCTAACATCAACAAACACATAATTCATCATAATCTGCGTCCAATTTGGCTACAGGAAACCACCCATTCCTCCCCTTTCTTGTTGCCTAGGTATGTGCTTCAACCCGAGCATTGCAGCCATGATCTTTATGCAATTATCTATTAATTCAATGAATGGATAAATGCAGTGTCGCCATATGGCCCTTTTTGCTTTGGTTGTGTTTCCTAACCTTTATTCAACATAGGCACTGAGTTCTAGGATGATCAGAGCAACATTGTGGAGTTGTGGTCATTATTATTTTAAGCCGTACCCTCTGTAAATGTAATTGGTTAATATTTGAAAAAAACAAACTATCAAAAATCTGTCAACTTTTTAAGTTCTTGACCAACAGGCATGGAGGTATGGCAATGCCATTTTTTCTGCAAAGCCATACCCTTTCTCAAGTTGATTGGGTAATAGCAGCCATATTGTTTATCCAATCAGGCTGGGGAATATATAATCTCTGTAAACAGATATCTGCATATGAATGCAAGGGCAAGGGACATGATTTTGATATCGGAAGCGTTCTGGTTTCCGTTTGTAATCTGAGTAGTATTGGCCATTCATGTTTGAGCGGGGATGGCACTTGAAATGTAGGTGCAGGAACATGCTTTGGTTGCAAGCAGTTAAACAGTCCATGTGGGGAGCGATAGAGGGGGAACGCATGTCATATGGATCTAAAACACCTAAAAAAGTATCGATGTGTGTGTATTGTGTGGAGAAACGTTCGGCTTGTGTAATAAATGAAACAAATTCCTTTCAAAGTCGGATTACACAATTACAGGAGTTGGTTGCTAATTGGACTGTAAACAATGACCGGTGCACAGAAGAGGAAGTCTTGGCCTGGATATTGGCCAGTGTAAAAATCGGAAGCGAGTAGCCAGCAGCTACACTGGAAGCACCGAAATATTAGCCATTGCCCCCAGAGGCTAAAAAAAACAACACAAAAAAGGCTGATAGCCAATGGGTTCTGAGATTGGGCAATATACCAATTGTATATATTGTTCTACTTTGGCTTTCTACTAAATTTGGCGTTGAACTGTCAAAAATCAACCAAGCCGTAGGGAAGAAGATGTTACTCTGATGTTATGTTAAGAATTTAAAATATATAAATGTATATATACATATACATATGTGGACAAGGCAAAGTTGTCGACCAAGAATAGGTTGATATGTGTACTATGTTTTGTGTTAATCGGACTTATGATCTATGAGTTATGGCTTTTCACATTTTTTTATTTTGACGTTTGATAATAGCACCACCATCTGGCCGATTGGTGTAATATTTGTTGCAATGCACCGGCACACCAATATCTAACATTGTGCCAAATTTCCTGTCTCTATGTCTCTACAGATGGACGGACTGACTTATGCATACTCTCCCAGTTTAGGTGAAACATACCTTTAGATTTCCTTTGGTTGTAAAAGCCCGTCCACAGACGGTACAGGCGAATGGTTTCTCCCCGGTGTGAGTCCTCTCGTGGATCAGCAGAGCGCTGGAGGAGGAGAAGGTCTTCCCACAAGTGGGACAGTGGTGCTGCTTGGGTGTCCGTCGAGGCGTCACAGTGGCAAGCACCGGGGACATCGAAACCGATGAGCTCCAGGAACTGCCCGACGGATCCCTACCATTCCCGAAGGGGGTACTCAGGAAACCATTGACCTCCGTCTTGATGATTGGTGAGCCAACGGACAGCACAGAGGGGCTGGGGTTGGACACATGGTTAGCATTTGAGGGTTCAAACAGCCTTGATGGTAGGTCCCTCATTTGATGCGTTAGCATGTGCTGCTTCAGGTTCCCTTTGGTGGAAAAGCCCCTGTTGCATGTCGTGCAGATAAACGGCCTCTCCTTGGTATGGCTTCTATAGTGGATGTCCAAGGCACTTTGACAGGCAAAGTTCTTCCCACATATATCACATGCGGTGTTCTTAAAGATGCCCCTTTCACGGAGACTGTGAATCAAGTTCGGAGGGTCCTTCAGGTGGTTAAATGGTTTTAGGTCGGAGGATGTAATAGCCACTGTACTGAGCTTCAAAGCACTTGAGTTAACCTGTCCCTGGTATGGTTCCTCAAACCTTGCAGTGTTAAAATGAGCTGAAGCTTGGATATTTGGGGACAGACTCTGCTTAGGCGTTGCACTTTCAGAATTCGGAAGTTCACGTGTGCGTTGCTCACTCTCAACAGGTTGAAAGTCGTATGCATGACAGCCTTCCTCAATTGTTCCTTCTTTCCTCTCTGTCTTAATCCAGCTACACTGCAGCTCCTCCAGAGGCCCACAACTAGTTTTCATGGGGGCATCAAAGAGACTTTTATCAGATGGAGATGAGGACAAACTACTGGACAAGGAATTAAACCTAGACAAGCCATTGTCATGTAAGCCTTCCATATCAGCTTCATCATCGTCATCATCATCATCATCATCAGAAAACTTCTTCTGGTCATTCAATTTATTTTTGGCGATTAATCCTTCATCACAATCCATTGACTTTGGGTATTTCTGGATTGAACGGAGTACATTGGGGATCTCACCACCCATATGCATGCGGATGTGTTGCTGCAGGACCACAGCATTGGTGAACTTTCTTTGGCAGATGGGGCAGGAGTGTTGGACCCTCAAGGGTGGTGTAGCACGGTGAACAGCTTGGTGCGTCTTGAGGTTTCCTTTAGTGGAGAAGGCTCGGCCACACACTTTACACCGATAGGGACGCTCCCCTGTATGTGTTCGGTAGTGCATCCTAAGGGCACTCTGGCAACTGAGTATGCGGTGGCAGATGACACACTCATTTGGGTCTGATGCCGTCTTGTCTATGTTCTCCACCAGCTGCTGGAGTTTGGATGTGTCAGAGGTTTCCAAGGGATGGATTCCTTGTGATGATTTGGAATTTGTGCTGGTGTATGAAATATCATTGGATACGAGATCAATTGACCTTTCTAGCTGAGTGGTCATCTTAGAAACAAAGTTCAACATTTTAACATCTTCACTTTTAAGATTCACTGTCATTATGTTTCCTTTTCCAGTCTCTGCCAAGTCAGTGGTCTTTGTAGACTTTACCGTTGCATCAAAGTGAAGAGCACTTTGACCATAGAGCATTGGTACTGACATGGGTTGCTCCTCTTTCTTGATGAGAGAGGGCAGGTTAGTTGATCCCACTGGCAGCAGTGAACCAGGGGTACAAGTAGTCGTCGTGGTCAGAGATGGTATACTATCAAGCCAGCATATGACTGGTTTCTCTGGTGGCATGGACATGCCATAAGGAATGCCTGTGCTTGTTGGAATGTTGTCCAGGTGCTCAGGAACAGGGAATGGATTCATCTGGATATGGGGATATCTCTCTTTGTGCCTCTGAAAGTGCACCTTTAAATTTCCACGAGTGGAGAACCTGTTTCCACAGATGTTGCATTTGTACGGCCTTTCACCAGTGTGGGATCGCAAATGGATCTGCAAGGCACTGTCACTCCCGAATACTTTGGCGCAAAATCTGCATTTGTGTTTGAAGTAAGTGTCTTTTGAACAGGTCTTTGGTTCAGAAATGGTTAGGTTGGTGGTCTTGCATTTCCTCTGTTGGGCCAAAGCCGTCAAGGTATCCAGATCCTCTGTGATTGCACCAATGCTTGGTGTAGAATGAGAAGTAGTTTGTTGACCGATAGATGATGGCTGAGGTAAACGTAAGTTGTTTGAGGTGTTGTTGATAAAGTTATCTGTGCTAAATGCCAAAGAGGACATTTTGGTTTGGGACAAGAAATTGAGTGGCGGGTAGGTGCAGCCAGAATGCATGTATTGTTTTTTGGAAAGCTGCTTGTGAACTGCTGAAGTCACTAGCTTTCCAACGTTTTGTAGGGACTCAGAACTGGAGGGTGGATCTCCACTGCCAGCATGATTATGTAGTGGGACTGTCGTTGTTAATTGCTTGAGACGACTTATGCTGGCAGACTGGCTGGCTAGGCACTGGGCTATACCAGCAGCTGCAGCTAGTTGCTGAGACAGATTGGAACTGAGGGTTGTAAGGTGACTGACATGTTTTGAAGATGAGGGGTCCTGAGAGCTGCTTGAGGGGGTATCTGGTAGAGAGGCAAACAGCAGGACCTGGTGACGAATCTGATCAATTAGCTGTAGCTGGTGGATCTGCTGGATCTGCAGAGCCAAGAGCTGTTCCACCAGAGATGAGATTGCCATTTTGCCATTTCTGCTGCAGTCTGAGTGAATCTGTTGTGAAAACTGGGCCACGGCCACTTTAGTGCTCTCAAGGTTTTCAATGATGACATTGCTGTTTAACCATGTGAACTTTCCTTGTTCAGATGAGTCGCCAGGTTGAGGTAATGATGTTGGGTGAACTGAGGTGCAGAAGACATTGTCAGCCATGTGTTCAGTGCTACTGCCATTGCAACTGCTGCCCTGACTACTGCTAGTGCTACGTGGGCTCTCTAGGCTGCTGTGGCTACTTTTGCTGCTACAACAATCCATGAACTCCACACTCTCTTCGGTTTTGTCTTGTGAGAGATTGTTGCAGTCTTCCATCTCAAAGTTATTAACTGTTTCACCCTGCTCCCCTGCTGGGCTGGCTGGTGACGAGGCTGCAGGGAACATTTTGCTGTAGGAGAGTGGATCCTCATTTTCATTCACAATCAGAACTAACGGATTTGGAGAACAATCTCTTTGATGTTGTTCCAGGTCTGATAGTGTGCTAAACTCAGCACAGCATCTGCTGCAGACACAAGCACAGGGCTCTGCTGTGGGTGGACTCTCCAAACTGACATGTGCATCATCTGAAAGAGATAAGCAAGGAGGCAATGATTGTTAACTTCAGATAATTGTCATGGTGTAAATTGAACATTATAGGATTGTTATTATAGGGCTTGTGACAGTCTCTCATACAGGAAGAACTGTGGTATGAGAAGCAAAAAGAAAAAGTGAAATAAGATCTCTTCAATCTTACAGGATGACTTTCTTAACACTGAGAGCTTTAGAGATGTAAAGAAGGCTGATAAGCCCAAAAGCACAAGCAAAGTAAATATTTGCATATACCAGGAATTTTCCCTCTGCATTTAATCCACCATAGCTATTTAGGAGCAGTGGGCATCCATATTCCGGCACCCGGGGACCAACTCCAGTTCTAATGCCAGTGCCTTGGTCAATGGCAATGGCAGGAGTATAAGCATGTATTTTTTTTATTACGTCTCTTTTATCTCCCATTATTGCTAAGACATTATTATACAATTTCCTCAAAGGAAATCTAATAATACAGCTTCTTGATCTGGAAAATAGGTTTTTATTGTGACCCCCCCCCCCCAAAAAAAACAAACAAACTTTGAGATAACTACAAAATCCGTGTCCATTCTTATTGAGGATAAGCCAATAACAAATCAGAGTGTTTTAAGACTGGCTGAATATATATACAATTTCATGTCACAATGTATCAACTGACCTAATCTGACAATCAATCAAATGTTGCAAAATGCACAACCTTTAAGTAAGAACTGTAGACTTTCTGAATGTATACATAGATTATATATAAACATTTTATGTTGAGAATTATATTATTAGTTCACAAGTTTCCCATTTCTAATGAAAGTTGTCTGAAAATGGTTTAGCAGTAGTACCTACCCAAGATTCACAAGGTTATAAATTAACACCGCAGTTTTCCTCCTTGAGATAACATGACATATAGTTAATTACTTTTAAACAAGTTTCTGAACAGGCTACAACTTACCTATGTATTCCATGAAAGACAAATCACTCGACTGGACATGCTGTGGTTTCGTTTGCTTCCTGCGCGACATGCTTCCAACTCCCACACATCAATGCTTGTGGAGGTGGAGAGAGAGAGTGGGAGCTTGCTAAAGCATGCTTTTGAGTTGTGTGGAAGGCTATCCACAC
>OMKL01000559.1:2753-13190 GCA_900302295.1 Parasudis fraserbrunneri
CCCAAGGCCCCCCCCCCCCCCCACACACACACACAGAATTGACAAAAAGGCTGCATCACTGTATTAGAACACATGTTTATCCTTGACCATGTGGGCCTGACACTACTGTACCGTCTCCTGGAAGACCAGAGCACTCTCCAGACCAGGCGTGATGTTCTGTAGCAGACGACAGGCTGCCGTGTTGAGACTCAACTCTCGGCTGGTCATCACATAGCTGTTCAACAACTAGAACAGATACAAGACAGGTGTATAAATACAGGCCTATACCTGTGTGTGATCAAAGTTGATATCGATAGCATAATCATAACCACAGGGTCAACGGTTCAAATACTTGAACCTGCTGAATAAGCATGGGGGCGGGGGTTATGGGAAGTGCTCTAACCTCCCTCAACAACTACGTCAATTCTACTTGAGCAAGCATTGTACTGGCAAACTGCTCAGTGGTCACTAGTGATAGCTTTGTGTTAAACTGCACAGCATGGATGAATAACTGATCACATCCTTTTGCTAGAATCCACCCATCCCTGTGCATCGTCTGTGTGACCTAAGCACAGTTATACTTTGCGAGAGATGCACATAGCCTGTGCAGACCATATATTGCGTTATGATACAGGACAATGGAGTCAGTGGAGTATTTGGTGCGATACCAGGGAACAGCGATAACTACAGTTGACTTCATTTTGTGTTAATATGGGTTTTATTTTATGTCTTAAACAGCTTCCGTTTCGCCAAAAACACTTCTTTCCTTTGTCTGGAAGTACATCCATAACAGCAAGTCAGGAAGGATGCTAACTTCTGCCCGGTAGTGACAGCTGACTGGAGATCAGCTGCACTCCGTTTGAGAACGCAAGGTTTATAATTGACGTCAAGTTGAAGACAACCCATGGAAAACCCAGCTCACCGCGTTAGTGAAGTCATCGTTCCTGAAGAGCAACTTCAGGATTTGCCCCAGCATGCAGTCAGGGTCTACTCTTCCTGTCAACATACAAGCAGAGACACCAATTCAACAGCAGGTACTATGATTAAGAGGCAACTCATTTCAGCTCAGCGTTGATGTCTTTATGTCCTGGACCTTTTCTGTTTTGAAGTCCTAAATTGAGGTAAACCATAAAATACTCATATGAATGAACCAGATATTTTAAGGACCAGATAGATATATCGAGCAGCCTGTACATATTGGCCAATACATCAGACCTGCATCACATCATCTGTACTGGTCTATGATCTACATGCCTGTTTTTGGGGGAAGACAACTTGTGGAGTAAACAGGGTTTAGGCTGCGTTTGTTCACAAACTACAACTTTAGGACAAAACAAACGGATATAAATCATGTCGACGTGTAAGTCCCAGATATGGTCATTACCTCTTAGTTTTAGGTTACCCGCAGATTCATAAGTGTAATAATAAATGTCCAGGTAGGGAAATATCCTGCAGTTGAATGGGGAAATACCAAAGGGAAGGGAGATGGATCAAACGTAACTTTTCACAATAGCACAAACACTCAATGGTGGCCAGTGTTGGACAGTAACCACTTGACTTAAATTGATGCACTGACAAAATAAACAATGTAAGTGCCCTGCTAACAGTTTTTAATACAGGACAAATACAACAGCGATCTATAGGAACCGTGTCCGTTTTCCACCAAAAGTAGGCGTGACCACGAAAAAAGCCAAAGTACCTGGATGTGCTGGTCAGATGTCACGTAGCATTTTACTGTTAAATCATTATCAGCAAAAGAGATGCTGATAAAACACTAATAATTACTTATTCACTTCAGAGCAGATGAATGCATCAGCCTGTGGCATGTTAAAACAGTATTTGAAAGACATGTTGAAATATCAAACATCGTTTGTGAATGATTGAATGAAGACCTGAATAAATGAGTCAGTCAGTCAGTCAGTCAGTCAGTCAGTCAGTCAGTCAGTCAGTCAGTCAGTGTGTGAATGAGTGAGTTATTGAATCAATCAATCTTTCAGTGAATCAATCAATCAATCCTTGAGTGAGTGAGTTAATCAGTATGTTTACATGCACGTTAATATTCTGGATTACAAGACACTATCCCAGTAAAGGTAATAAGGCATTAGTATACATTTTCATATATCAATTACAAATACGCCCATATACATGAGTAAACGGAATACTGCTAGCATTACCATGGAAACGGAATCCACTTAGACAACAAAACCCAACAGTAAACTGGATAAGGTGTTTACATGCCTCAGTACACTGAATATCGGCATATTAAATGTGCACATAAACGCACCCAATGAAAATAAGAACAGTATATATTTTTACCAGGGTGGCGGTCGTCAAATGGATCTGGATCTGCTTTGTGGTACTCCTCTGTTTCACGCTCAATCAGCTCCGAGATTCTACAAAAAACACACACACACACACAAAAGTTATCGTCCTTATCACAGAAAATAATTAGGCTAACCCAGTTTACCTACACACAAAAACTACTTTAGTCCAAACTTAAAATCCCTTGATTCCTCCAAGAACACATACATGCAAAGGGAATACAGAAAACAATGCAGAAACAGAAGAGCAACCTGACGTCACGTGTTGGTGCATGCTCAGTGTGATGTTTGTCAAATGACAAATTGCTTGTAGGAAGGCAGTGTGTGTGTGAAAAAAAGTGAGAGTGAGTGTTTGGGGAAAGGAGTAAGGAAAGTGTCCACTTGCCCACAGTGGGTACATTCAAACATTTTGCATCTGTCTGTGCATTTGTGGTGGCTGGCGTCGTACAAAGGAGCAATGGAATTTCCATCCAACAAAATGGACAATATCCACTACTTTCTCTATATAAAAGGTGAAATAGACACAAATACTGACTTGGTGAGGATTGAGACCAGCTCCTCTGTGGTGCCCTGCTGTTCCCGTTCCCAATGGTCTAGGAGGGAAGCAAGCTCTGCCTTGGTGTCCACAGACACTGACACATCCACTGCTCCAGGTGCTACAGAGGAGGCCATCACTACCTGGTAGAGGAGGGGAGAGGAGAGGAATAGAAAAGAGGAGAGGAGTCACATTAGGATGTAAGAAAACTATGTAAGAATCTATTATCAAGACACTGTCAGAGATAAATGGCGGTTAAAAACAGACTCCTAATAGCAAGAAAACTGCTAGCTGAGCCAAGGAGAAGAATCATTATGTCATCAATGAGGATATTATTGTATATTTGTAACAGACACATGCAAGACCAAATTTCCAAAAATGTCCACATAAATTTGACCCTGAGAAAAGGGAGAGGGAAAAGAGGGAAGGAGAGAGATTCATGATTTCACAGGCCAATTCTTTTCTCATCAACCAGCATCACTTTAGAAAAATGAAAACTGATTTAAGATAAACTGGCAACATGACAAAATTGATAGTGTAATGGGCAGATCTTAGCTATGAGCCACAGCCAACATCACCCTTTGGCATGTGGCTAGTGCTAAAGTCGAGCCCTGAATAGAGGTGACAGTGTTTAGTGAACAATGGCCTCTTTGCTGTTTGGAATTCAGTCAGATGCAGAATGTAACATTACTCCAACAGGTGGTCGTAACAGCTAACGTTTGGCTCGTAGCTGGTCAGGCAGAGTAGGCTCCATCCGTGTGAGCCTCAGGCAGGCTTCATATACATGTTAACGTTAGCTAGCGTTAATGAAAATAAGTTCCCCGTGACAATTCCATGACTATAGCTAGTACAATGTCCATGGCGACAGCGGAATGGCTGATATGAATGTCGAACCAGTGGAGTTCGAACACAGCTGCCTGCAGCCAAGGTAATTAAACGTGAAATACTTGACAGTTTGAAAATATAGCGTATTCTGAGCAAATGTCCACGACATTTCTGACACTTTATGGATATGTAACCCTCCATAGCTACCTTTTGCATACCTGGAAAACAAATTCTTCATAGTCCACGACTTTCCCAGGTGTTCCATGATGACTAGGAACACCGTCTTAGCTAGCTAAGCTGGGGCTGGCTTATAAGGTAACCCGCTAACGTTAGCGTTAATATTTAGCAAAGTCAGCTAAGTTAGCTAGCTTGCTTCGAGTGGGGTACTTCTCAATCAAAATGAATCAAGTAGTTAATTCGTCCACTTGCACTTTCTGTACGTCAATTGTATAAATGCTTATTATTATCACAAACTTGTATGTTATTAGAAGGTCCTGCAAGATGTTAAGAGGTCCAATGTGACGCGTGTGAGTTGACTCTCGGCTCATGTCAAAACAGGCTCCATTATAAACTCTACTTCACAGTTTCGCTTAACTCACCTGAATTGCGCTATGCTCTTTTGCTTGTCGGACTTATTCTTATGAAATTGGCAGAAAGAGACAAACTGCAAAACGAATGCTAATCAACACCAAAAGTTTCACGTTTGTTTTCAAACTTCTTCACTGACTGGCGAGCGTGCGCTGCGTCATTGTCAGTCCACTGTTGATGACGAAATCCAGCCAGCCTCATTATGGAATTTGTAGTCTGCAAAGAAAGTGAGAGAGAGGCTACTGGTCGACTACAGTTCAGGTTGTTGCTACCTGAACTACATGAAGCCTAAAATATAATTCACATTAAGCTATTGGCTTGATAGCTGATCGTTAATGGATTTTAAATGCCTTTTAATCAGAACTTGGAAAATTCCAATCTTATAATTATAATAATTATGATAAGTCACACTTCTCCATAGCCAATAATTATTGGTTATTTGTCGTATACTTTTAGTTGGGCCCCATATTGATCACAGGCCAAATCTTAATGGGTTATATAGTCCTTCTGCATAGGATTGGGTCACAGTACTATAGGACGGACCCTCTGGGGCATTGTGTAACTGCCAGGAAAGGAAAAGAAAGAGCAAGGCAACAAGGAAAAGAGATGAAGTGATTGAATGAATGAGTCTCCTTATACCGTAAAGTGTAAGTCACTTCCTATAGTTAAAAACCACCTGTGGTGTTATGGTGGCTTAAAACAATCAGTTCCCAAAGATTATCTAGGCTAACTACAGCTGTGTTTTTCTTGCTACCTTTAGCACAATTTATGTAGGGGATGTTTTTCTTCCTGACCACCACTCATTTAGCCTGTGAATGTCTGAAATAATAACGATAAGACCAGACCTGGGTCCAATATTTACAAATCATTTTTAGTGTTTGTTTTATCCTGTTTGGAGTGGGGTTTGCCACAGAAGACAATACGATCAGTGCCCAGAAGGTTTAAACAATTTAAAAGTCAATTCAGTATACTTTCCTACAACTGACAACTTACTTGACACTGTCTGAACTGTCCTGATGTGGTAAACCCCACCCATCTGGTACTCCAAGCAGGTTAAATGAAAATAATGATTTTCAATTACTATTTGACCCACGTCTGATAAATATACACTACAATGTATACTGGGCGTGGAGGTAATAAAAAGAAAAAGAAAGAAAGAAGGGGGGGGGGGGGGGGACATAGTGTATAGTAAAGCCTGTACATTTCATATCTTCAACATACCATTTATTGACTCAAAGACATGACCTGATACTGTGCCGTATTAGTTATGCCAGGGGACATAAGTAGCTACTCCATTTCCCAAAACTGATTGAAGAGAGTTAGTTTTTCTTGATGGTTTAGATATTATGAGGAAGTTTTCAGTCAAAGACATAGGCTATGCATTTGGACAGTGAGATCAATTTATTCTTTATGTGCTACAGATCAATCTATAGTGTAAATTGGGCTTAACATAAAAAAATAAAATAAAACGAGTGAGGCTTACTGTCAGTTTTTGATTTTGATTGTGCATGTTTATTGGCTGGTGGCCACTATATTAAACCATATTCTACTGAAACAATAACAACAGCAAACAAGGTCAACTCACAAGCTCACTCAACCCATAGTTATGCTTTTGACTATCTCTCTTATTATCCTTAACTTGGGCAGTTTGTTTCTTTGTGACACATACTCAGACATGATGTATTGTGGTGGCTGAAAACATTATTGTACTTTTCCTTGAGCCCAGGTGTATGTTCACCCCAAGTTGACGTGACTCCAGTTTATTCTAGCAGTTTGGAATATTGCAATAGCCCTATTCTTTACTCCTGCAGAGTCAGACCCGCCCTGGTCTTTTCCCAGAGCTCTTCCATATGATGTGATTTTGGTTTAGTGGTTTCCTCCTGCCAAGCTCAAAGAGCTATTGTACAAACTGACTATGCCCACTTCGCTGGTGTTATGATGACTAAGAGCAGGGATTCGGGTTAGGGTTAGTGTGAGCGTGTTTCAATGTGTTCTTGTATTGTTCCGTCTGCCCTGGAAATCATGATGTTAGTGGGTTGCCTGAGTTGCGAAACAACTTCAAAGACATTTCAATTATTCTTTGTTCCATTTGTTTCAATTTCCTTTTATTATTGTTATCCTTACATTTTGCAGCTTGCTCACAGACAAGGCCGGCCAAAGGAAATTAATTCCAGTTATCGATCATGGGTTTATGACTGAGCTGGAGTGAGACAGTAAGTTACTGTAATGTATTTATTGGGAACACATTAGTCCACATACAAATTCCTACAGTATCTGTTTTACACAAAAGGTATGGTCTAGTATCTATCATACAGGATATGCAGAGAAAACAATCTATCAAAAATAGAGTTCTATAATATACACTCAGGTGAATAATAATTATTAGTTACATGGTAGAATCAAAAAGCTATACATAATGTATATTCAAACAGGGGTCCATTCCTCTATGTATGTGTGTGTGTGTGTGTGTGTGTGTGTGTGTGTGTGTGTGGTCTGTATGCATTGAGGCCCTATTTAGAATGGCGGAGTCTTGATCCTATTCATGCAGACAACAGTAGGCCTACACACCAAAGAATAAATATCATATAAATACATGAATGAAATGTGATATCTGTCAGTACAATAGTAAAACCTTATAGACTGTTTGACTCACAAAAGTAGTCAGTCTGCGTCTCGTTACAGTTACATAAGGTGTGCGTCGCCAGCTGTATCTAACAAACCCAAGAGTAGTTTCAATGGATTGCTTTCACTTGCTCCAGTGTTAGGGTCAATGTCAATGCACTTTTATTCATTCAATGTAAAATGTATACAGAGAGTGCATTTTTTTGCAGATGATGGAGCCTTTATTCTCAATTATTTTTTCTATTCTGAGTTGTTTTTAATAAGTTGGATTTGGATAGGACAGCCTTCTCATCACAAATGCTTCTCAAACGTTTGCATTTGAAAGAAAATCTACTCCCTTAATTGACTGATTTGTCCTATTTTACTATAATTTACTATCATACTACTGTCATTTCAATGATACATAGTGTTGTTGTGTGAGAGGGGGGGTAAATGCCACTTGCTGTCATTAAAAACAACAGCTGTATTAAAATTACCATTGTAAATGGCTAAATTATGAAATTTTTTCTTAATTTAAGTTTCAGTTGTAGTAATTGCAAAATCGATTGATGAATGTCACACCAAAGCCTTGTCTTTTAATTTACCCAAACATTTTAGTAGCTAATCCCCCTCCACAAGATGGTAATTTACATAACATCATATTGAAATAGGGCAATTGAAAGTTGATTGACCCTAATTTTTACTTGCACCGTGACCACCACAAATTTGCTACAGAATGGAGCTGTGATCTCAGGCAAAATTTGTTATAAAAAAAAAAAGAATAAAAAGAACCCATTATCACGCAACCTCTCCCATCCTCTGCACGTATAGGATCTAGCCTCTCCCATCCCTGTCTACCCCATAGTCTCTGATGTCCCTTGCTGACTAGAGGGGACTCTCTGGAGGGTAGTTCCTCCTCACTCTGGCTTTCCGGCTCTCCTGCTTCAACTTCAGTGTGCGGAGCTTCTGCTGCCGGCGTTTCTCCCGGTACCACAGCTGCTCACAGTACTCGTCCACACTCAGACTGCTGGCCCCCACCAGGTGGAGCTCCTTATAGCTCCTAAGAGGCATCTGAGGATGGTGAGGGAGCAAGGAGTTCTGGGAGCCTGGTGGTGGTGGTGGTAGAAGAGGGGGTCCTTGCTGGGCTAAGAACCCAGCGACCCCTACCACTCCTGGGCCGGCCCTCCCAGGGTTCACAGGACTCAGAACTGGCCCTGGATGATTTGGACTGTGGTTCTGCTGGTGGTGAGCAGGACTTCTGAGGTTGTGGTTGGGGATGATGTGGAGAGTGTAACGGGCCAGGACTTGGCTGTAGGAGTGCTCCTGGCTGGTGCAGGTGTAGAGGCCCGCGTCAGCCAGCTCCAAGCGTTGAACCAGCAACCCCCGTTTCATGTACACGGTGCGCTCGTCATCACTGCTCTGAGGAATCTGAGAGATGGGAGGGAGATGAGAGGGAGAAAGAGAGAGGCAGAATTGAGTGCATATGGCTACATTATCATTGTCATTCACAACACTGACTCAGTGACTTAGTGTCAGTCAGTCTGTCAGTCTGTCAGTCTGTCAGTCTGTCCGTCTGTCAGTCTGTCAGTCTGTCTGTCAGTCAGGCACTCAGACACCTAGACTCTAGGTGGCCCTGCAGGTCCTGTAAAAAGTAAGTCAATAAAGTATTGTCGCATCAAGGCTAAGAGTGTGCACTTGTTTCATTGTGAGATTCTACTGTGCCATGGCCAGTACCTCTCTGAAGGGGTGCGTCCACTGAGCAAGTTTGTAGATTGTCAGAAATTAGAAATAGCCCTGTACGTACCTCTCTGTTTTCCTGTGTGTGACTGAGAGATTGATGCTGGGTCTGTGTGTCCTGTACCGTCCACCTGACCTCTGCCTGCGGAGACCGGGGAACACACTCCAAGAAGGTAGAGTTCCCCTCAACAGCATACACCACCCGAGCCTCCACAGACTCTGCATCTGACACAGACAGACAGAGACAAGGGGACAAGGTAAAACATGAGGAAAACAAACAGATAGAAACAGGGAAAGGGAAGAAAATATATATTAAGCCGGAAACTTTATTTAAGTTGGGGGTTTTTAAGCTTTGGGGTGTGACTCTTGATAGGCCCACCACCAGTGTTGAAATGAGTGCTGGTAATCGAGTGAGAATCAATATGGATCCTGATAAAACTTAAGGAACTGCAGCTGCAAGGAGACATTGAGACACATAGTTGTAGTTACAAAGTCTATCCACTAGAGTGTTCACTTCTATTACCAACAGAGGAGCAGTGGCACATACTGTGACAGATTATTAATGCACTATTATTTTTAATGATTTCAATCAAAGCCAGATATTACAAGGAGAAGATAATAACTTTTGGAACAGTACTTCATCAGTACAGTACTAAATCAACCAACACTTATAGGACAAACATTTACAGGGGAAGAGGGTTGACATATTTGGGGTAAAATATGGACTGAGATCATAAAGAAATATTGAAGAAGAAAGGGAGGAAATTAGGAATGATTATTTTTATCTGATTGGCAAGAAATTTGTATTATCCCCTTCTGATATTATTGTAGCAAACCTTCCCGCCTGAGGACTGAACCAGGAATCTTGGCCATGAGAGACAGGCATCTTCTCAGTGTGTCTCTGGACTGGAGCTGCTGCCTGGCTATTAAACGCCTGCTGCCATATGATGTTATTTATGCATATGGTGTTAAATTAATACCTGCTGGCACATGACCACACAGCTAAAAACCTAGCCAAATCTGACCCCTTTGGAGTTCCATACAGAGCACTGTCTCCTGTGCCTCCCCTTCTTTATCTCCCTATAAGCTGTCCCACATTCTCCTACAAACTGTCTCCTATAAGCTGTCCTACTGTCTCCTATAAACGGTCTCCTATAAGCTGTCCTACTGTCTCCTACAAACTGTCTCCTATAAGCTGTCCTACTGTCTCCTATAAGTTGTCTCCTATAAGCTGCCCTACTGTCTCCTATAAGCTGACTTCTATAAGCTGTCCTACTGTCTCCTATAAGCTGTCCTACTGTCTCCTATAAGCTGTCCTACTGTCTCCTATAAGCTGTCCTACTGTCTCCTATAAGCTGTCCTACTGTCTCATATAAGCTGTCCTACTGTCTCCTATAAGCTGTCCTACTGTCTCCTATAAGCTGTCCTACTGTCTCCTATAAGCTGCCCTACTGTCTCCTATATGTTGTACTACTGTCTCATATAAGCTGTCCTACTGTCTCCTATATGTTGTACTACTGTCTCATATAAGCTGTCCTACTGTCTCCTATAAGCTGTCCTACTGTCTCATATAAGCTGTCCTACTGTCTCCTATAAGCTGACTTCTATAAGCTGTCCTACTGTCTCCTATAAGCTCTGCTACTGTCTCCTATAAGCTGCCCTACTGTCTCCTATAAGCTGACTTCTATAAGCTGTCCTACTGTCTCCTATAAGCTGCCCTACTGTCTCCTATAAGCTGTCCTACTGTCTCATATAAGCTGTCCTACTGTCTCCTATAAGCTGACTTCTATAAGCTGTCCTACTGTCTCATATAAGCTGTCCTACTGTCTCCTATATGTTGTACTACTGTCT
>OMKL01000564.1:0-10856 GCA_900302295.1 Parasudis fraserbrunneri
TAATGAACTATGATATGTATAAAATATAGCCCAGTTAGAGCTCTGTAGTATGAATACATTTTAACGCATAAAGAATCGAATCATGAACTGAAAATGTGTTTATCATTATACCCCTAGTGTACATGATTCATTGTTGGGTAGGAAGAGCTCCAAAACTAAAGTTTGAGTCCATCGGTGAACCAAGGTTTTTCTGTTCATTTGACTTAATGCTTACCCCTGCAACTTCTCACTTCTAGTACTGTTCAGAAAGCCTCCAGAGTCAAATGCCTCAGCAAAAATCAGACACACAGAGACATACACATTCACAGAAAAGCAACATTTGCAGCACAAAGATTTCTTTGTAACGTGTAGCCTAGTCTACCATTTACCAAACACCTTCTATAGATACGAATAAAAAGCTAATAATAAAAAAGAAGTGTTGTGTAAGAGGCAAAGCCTGTTTACTGATCCAAACTGAGAAGACTTCATATTGCCCGACCGGATTAGAAAACCTTATTTCAGTGTTTCTTCAGAGTAAATGTCCTGCCAAAACCAAATCCTACTTTCCCCCACACACTGTCACTTCCATCTCTGCAAAAACAAAGCCGACATGATAAAAATTCCCCAATCTTTCTCCAGCTGAAGAATAAGATAAATGGATTTTCTCCAGAGCCCCTTTCATTGCCAGATGTATTCAAGTGAGAGGCATATTGGCATCACATAGATTAGATGCTGCTGAATAATGGAGCAGAAGGGACGACTGGGCAGCCATCATATTCCTCTTTGAATGAAATCAACTCCTCTCAAGCAGTCCCAAAACTACAGTATATAGCACAGCCTAAATTTGCATTTTCATAATGAATGGCCAAAAATCAGCAACCTAAATGGCAATCTACACGGATTAGAAACTTTCTACTACTTTGGTGCAACAAATTATTCGTTAACAGGTGCGAGAATCCAGGTTTGGTATATAGTTTTTGGTGGGCAAGCAATCGACAGAAGGCCCCAAGATCGTCCTCGGATGCCCTCAAACCATTGTGATCAAGCAAGTTGTTTTCTACATAAATATCATGCTCATGTGTTCTCGTTGGTGTGCTGGAAGCCTGCACTATACCCATTACACAACAACGTTCCATGCCCTGATTTTCTCCTTTTGCTCACTAGTGCCAAATCCATCTGGTGTCTCTGGATATCTTTGAATAAAAACTGGCCTCTTCTTCAGCCCTCCTCACATAGCTTCACTGATTCTTAATCTCAGTTTTCTAACATCTCACACCTGTGGCCAGAAACCTAGGAGTTCCTTCTTTATTTAGATATAGCCTACATAAAATGGAAATACCACTAAATTTAGAAATTAATATTCTCTATATATCTTCAATCATTTTGTAAACAGAAACAGCTCTTTTCCTCACTTTCTCCCAAAAGCCAGAGAACCAAAGGGTATTTTGGGGGGATATAGTACTTTTTTTTTTACTTTTCTGGTTCAGGGTTGATATGGCACTACAAGAAAATAAGGCTCATTAGGGTAAAAAAAAAACCCTCAAACATTCTGGGGGTCCACATAATCTCACATTTAAGAGTCTCTCCACAAAGTGTCCTATTGATTGTCTAGGAAGAAACTTCAAATCGAACATTTTAATTACATCACGGGTCATGGTCTTATTTATGGTCTATGGGTGATCTTTCATTGAGGTTGATGACTTGATAGCTCGGATAATTAATGGGTTTAATTTTTCTCTCAACCTAATGAAATATCTAGACAGCGGTCTGACTGATCGACTCAGGAAAGGAGAAACATTGCCCTTCGATAACCTAGTCTCTAAAAGCTGCTCTCGTGCACCACCCTGCCCCTTCATGAATAGTTGTCTCTCAGCAACCCTGAGTATCCATCTATGATCTGTACCTACACTATGGTTTAAATAGCCTGTTTGTCTATTTAGAATAAATAAGCAAGCACAATGTAGCACACTTTACACTTTCAAAACTGTAACCAAACAAAACTTTCTAAATGCAAGATGCTTATTTCTTCTTTTTTCTTCTTTTTTTTTAATCTTTCAACCTTTTAATTTCCTCTGAGTGCCAGACAAGCAGTGAGGGTTGAAAATCAGCACACAACTGAGGGACAGCTGCCAGGAAGGGTCACAGGGTGATGAGAGACAGAGAGCAGAGAGAGCGATACAGCATGAGGAGGAGAGTGAGGAGGCAGAGTGTGGTCCAACAGAGGGACAGCTGTGGCTGTACATTCAGAGACTCAAATCATGATCAGACAAATCCAAATTTAAAGTATATTGTTGTTTTTTTCTTTAGTTCAGGGAACATTGGTCGGTCAAGTGGCTTTGACCCTGAGTGAAAGAGAGAAAACATTTGGTTGGCTGGTGAAGACAGAGGAGCATGATGTGCACTTTGTGCTGCAAACATAACCTTGAAGTAGGGCTGGAAGGTATACCAAATATGAGGGTATACCATCATGGATCCATGCTAAGGTATGGATTTTTACTACAGTATACAATCGTCCATGACATATCGTAAAAAAATAAAAATAAATACATACTGTATATTTTTAAGTTAATCTAAAAAAGATTCCTTGCAGCAGTATTAAAAAGTTAAATAAAATAAACCATTTTCAATTAAATAGTTCCATGATAATTGTATTACAAGATAAAGACATAAAAAAGATGTCATATCACATTGTAATTTGTAATGGAAAACTATACCATCAAATTACTGTTATTCCGTCAACACTCAGAAAAACATCATGATATGATATTTTGGGCATATCATCATACATCGCCCAGCCCTACCATGCTAGCTCTGTGGTTGGCTAATGTGAGACAGGGGGCTCAGAGAACATAGACAAGTTTAATGTCTGATTAAGTCACATGATGGGGTCACCAAAATCAAAAACCTTCTTCGTCCTGGGGTCATGAATGTGCACAGCAAATGTTATGGCATTTAGGTCATGACTTTTGAAGATATCTTGTTCTCAGTTTGGCCTGATGGTGGTGCTATACAGGAATGGTCATGGGGTCAGCAAAATCAATAGGTTTCTCCCTCATTTTGATGTCAAAACTCACCAAATAGCTAGCCTAGCTTACCATCGTTGTCTGTAAATCATCAAAAAAGTTTATACACGTCATCATTATGCACCCAAAATATAACAAAAATCCAAAGATCCACTGAATGACATTCCGAGTTTAAAATGTAAATATTTTTCTAAGACCTTAAACATTACAAATCTGTTGCTCAATCAAATGGGCTAAGCCTCCGCTACTTTTACTGGTAGCTGGTAAAGCAATTTTACATCTCACTCCATTCATTTTGTATAGTCCTAGGCCTGCTGATTTTTCCAGAGCTGGTGATGGAAGTAGCCACTAGCCAGGGGGTCCAACGTCCTTCTTTCTCCATGTCTCAGACTGTATGACATACGGGTTAGGAGATGTGGTCATTTGACTATTTTGCCCCGATGGCGGCACTAGAGGAAAGGTCATGGGGTCACCAAAATCAACGGGTTTCTTCCTCTTGGGGTCATGAATGTGCACCGCAAATTGTATGGCAATCAAGCCATTACTTTTCAAGATATGGTGAGAAAAGATCCACACACACAGAAGTGAAAACATAACCTCCCATATAAGGTTAAATCGGGCATTCCCATGTTGTAAACTGGTGCCAGAGAGCTGATTACTGGAGTCATTGACAGATACCGATAATTATATATATATATATATATATATATATATATATGTATATATATATTTGAGAATTCAAGTCCTTGGCATCCTGTGTGTGAAGTTTTATCAAAATTGGATAAGAACTGTTGGAACTATGGCTGGCGCAGACAGATACATGGACAGGAGCAATCGCCCCTCCTCAGCGATGTGCAGGTGCAATTAATGGGATTTTCTCCAGTGCATTCCAGTGGCGTAATGGCTAACGGCAATGGTTCGGGAGTCTTTCCTTCTGTTTGCTTACCTATTCTCTAGTTTGCACAATTAACTATAACCAGCAAGTTCCCACTACCTCTGAATGGCAGCATGTATCCATGCAGCGTACAGGTTAATTTACCTTGAACTGAGGTGCTGGTATCAAACAGAAATCCAACATAGAAATGTGGTTTTCCAGGGAGGATACAACAGCAAAATGCCGCTGAAATTCAACCAGCTCAAACGATTTTTTTGAGGCCGGAAAAGCGACAAGCTGCCTGTTCAGTTTGGACAGCGTAATTGAAACTACTGGAGGCTATTTATTTTTTTGCGCCGTACTGCCGTTTGCTCACTCACATCACCGTACGTTAGGATTAGGTGTAATAAGCTACTCTCATGCTAGTTATCAGCCATTATAGTGTCAGAGAAGAAGATGCAAGCCTGTTCGAAACTTTGCAATATTATTTTTTTTACACCCGTAACAAACATTCTCCACAGTGCACACAAAGTATATTTGAGTTACATTCAGTCAGCTTTTACAGATAGGAGCTTGGCTCCATTGACTTTGCATTAGTGTGCGGCTAACTAACTGGAGCTGCAGGTACCGACTGACAACATCACTGGTGAGCAGAAAATAGGCTAAATAGAACTATTCCTTAAATGCATGGTCCTGAGTCCACTCCAGTAAGTGGCACCGCTGTAGTCATCACATTTGAGAATCAAGAGGCAAACTGGGTAGCATGACCCAAATGTGGATTTGGCAGCCCCCGATGACATTCTGACTCACCATGCTCCCTGTTGGCAGGCAATAATAAGGCCTAATCTTGCTTGGGCCAAGAAATCGGAAGGCCCCCACAAAGTGCCTGGTGGAGGCTTTTCCATTCCATTATAGGATAACGCCAGCTGAGGGGTAAGGGTAATTCTGATTCTACAATTAGTAGTACAACAAAAGCCTGTAGTGTACTCATGCATGCCCATATCGAGAACACACTTGAAAACCTCATCACCGTAATCCCACCAGGCAGCTCATGAAGAAATGAGTGGACCACAGAATTTACAATGAAATTTAAACTTACATATTCAAGGCGAGGTACCATTTTCTGGGAAAGGAAATGAATAAGCTAGGATAGGTATATCTTATATTTCTGAGTTTGTTTTTCCTGTGTCCATATAATCTTTGGAATTTGTCCAGTATTGAGGAAGATAGCCCCAGCCGGCAGCCGCGAAACAGGCTGCAACGTAATCCTTGGGGGCAATAGTGCACGTCAAAGTACGTCCATTAAAAAGATTGTTATTATACGTGTCTGACAACATTATGGAAAGGATCCCTACAGAGATAGACCTTTTTGTTTATGTTTTGCTTTTTCTCTCTCTGTTCTAAAATCCCCTTTCTTCCTCTACTATTCGCGTGCAGGGGAGCATGTTTCCGGACGTTTACCAAAAGAAGTCACGCCGAATCTTATCAAAGACAGCTAGCTGACCATTAATTTGAGGTAGCATAACCTTACCTGAGACATAGAGGAACCGCTAGCAACAACTTATTTCCAAACTCATGGCTGAATATTTAACTGATTTTTTGTTATGAACACAACATTTGAGATTTTGTAGATAAAAAGGGATTTTAGAACAGAGACCGAAGGAAGCAAAACATAAACAAAAAGCTCTATCTCTGTAGGGATCCTTTCTATAATGTTGCCAGACATGTATAATCACAATCTGAGCCTGTCAGTGGCAAAAACAAGCACTTTTAATGGACGTACTTTGACGTGCACAACTGCCCCCAAGGATCACATTGCATCGCGTTATGCTGCTGCCGGCCGGGGCTTTCTCGCGCAATACTGGACAAATTCCAAAGATTATTGTCCCCATTAGTCATTTAGACCCCAAATTATGGAAAAATAGGGCCCAGGTTTAAAAATACCGGAATTACCCTTCATGTTTTAATTTTGCTGTAATTCTGTGCTCCGTTCATTTCATCACTGAGCCGGCTGGTGCGATTAAGTTGATGCCACTGTCCCCAAGAGGGTTTCAAGCACACTGTCGATGAATGCAGAGGCATGAGTACATTGCAGGCTTTTTTCTAACATGTTGTACTACCCCCCAAATAATAATAATCTTTTCTTTTTCTTTTTTTTCCAAAATGGCTGTTGTTCCATTTAAGGGATCACCTATTTCATGTAAATTCCATACATGAACAACTGAATTATCTGCACAGGATCATCTTCTGAAATAAGATAGAAATAAAGGAAAATAATTATTTGCCTCCAGGAACTGACTGCTAGTTTAATACATTTCAATATACAAGCAAGATTATGGCAGCTTGACACGCTACATAGAAAAGATGATGAAAAAGCAACGACCTGCTATTCACCAGTCTTAAAAGTATTTTAAAGCTTGGGCTTGCTGATAGTATAACCTCTCCCAAACCATGCAGGCAGTGATTACACACCAGCTCCAGTGTTTATTGTGCTGTCGGGAGGAGATAAGAGGCACAGCCCAAATAAACAGAACCAGAAACAGCCTGGCCCACAGCCAGCGCAGCTCCTGAGGGCTAGAACTCTTGACTGCACTGGGCTCATGTCAGATTCCTTTGTGTGGAAGTTCCAAGTTGTCCAAATCTGCCACAAACACCTAGCTGACCTAGAGGCTAAAGCCAGTGCTGTTGCCAGAAACGGTGTCTAAAAATCCCCCAAAACCCATTGAGAAATCAGTTTGCTATTGTAATAATAATATGCGGACGCTGAAGTGCTACTGTATGCCTTGCTGCAGGGCTTTATAAATAGCTCATCCTTCATGGTAAATAAGAAGTGATTTTACAGCATTAAGGGACTATGAGATAAGACACTGTACTGTGTGTGTGTGCCTTGAGTAATTGTGCACTTAAAACCAACAAGCAACATACAGTACACCCACTGCAGTTCTCCACAACAATTAAGATCTGAATTACAGGTTTTCACTTTGACACTGACTGATAGATGATTAGAGATGCACCGATACCCATACTGTTATCAGCTAGTGGGACGATGCCAGGCTGAAACAGGGTATTGGTATCAGAGAATTAACCCAAATTGTTAAATTCTAACACCAAGAGATAGGCTACATGGAGCATGTCAGATATCAAAACAAAGCAATTTAATTGTCTGCATTTTTGGCACATGGAAGCATGTTAGATCTTTCTAATGGAACAAAATGACTTTTCCAATTACGCTAAACTGAAGGTTTCAGGAATTGATTGAATCAGTATTTGATATCAGCCAATACTCCTTAGCCAGCAGGAGGCCTTTCTGTGTGGAGTTTGCTGTTCTCCTCGTGTTTGCGTGGGTTTCCTCCGGGTACTCCTGTTTCCTCCCATACCACAAAAATGCATGCTGTGTACATACTCCTGCATTACCCTTGACCAAGGAACTGGCATTAGAACAGGAGTTGGTCCCCGGGTGCTGGACTGTGGCTGCCCACTGCTCCTAAATAGTTAGGATGGGTTAAATGCAGAGGACACATTTCAGGTATATGTTATAAAAATTAAAAAAAGTTTGACAATAAAGATATTCTATTCTATTAAGTTCCGATCTCTGATTTGGTATTGTTAGTGATATCATTGTCTTCCTATAGATGATGTTCCTGTTAACCTGACAGTGTTGCTGTGCAACTGTGCATCAGTATCCTACATATAAAAGCAAGCAGGGTGTGGGTCTGAATTTGAACATGTGGTGAATAGAAAAAGCTTTGAATGCAGTACTTATCCAACAATCACTAAGACAATAGTAAGATTTGCAAACATTTTTATGCATTTTACATAAAAATGTTGAGCAATTCTTATTTCACTCAGAAGACCACACAGACCACCCCCAAACCCCAAAGAGAATTGTTATTCTAAGGCAGCAGAACCCTATCGCATCCCTCTTGCATGCATTAGAAGAAAGGAGACTTATGCTGGGTTAGGCCTACAAGCTGACCCACTTAAAACGGTAATTGATTTTGCGTGTCAACTGCAGTCAGGCTAGGTTGAACTGTAATTCCATGTGAGCAAAGTAGAATTAATCAGTCTATTCTCTAAAGTGCACAGCAGGCCTGTCGACTGACAAGCAGATGAAACAACAGGGAGATTTGTATTATTGATTACACCTACAGTACAGAGCCTGCACTCCTCTTTCATTGAGGGATAAATAGAGGCAGTCCACATATCTGACTCCAACGATGTTTCCACCCCCCACAGAGCCGAGCTGACTACTGTAATCATTTTTATCTCAAAGCCTGTCAGTGGATTGTGTCGTTTGGGTTTGGGGACGTCCAGTGGAATGCTGAACTGTGGTAGCTAGCTGTAGTTGTGTCATACAGTTGACTCTTACCTGAGCAGCTTCTTAAGCAGGAAAAACTTCTGAAAGTTCTCAAGCTCCTGTCATTCCATTTATCGCTATTCAGTATTTATGACCACTGCAGTCCTGTACTGCTGTATTAAAGGGACATGATACTAATTGTCCAACCTGCTATGAGAATTCATGCCAATGCTGATTCCAAGATTGAGCAAATTTACACTTATTTAGTATACTTAAATGCATTTGAATATGAGGCTATATATTATAATATGTGTATGTTCAGCCTAATGTCCTAAATCTAGCAGTATCTCTCCTGCACGGTATGTGATGTAATTGTGTTAAATTTCAATGTTTCATTGATAATGTTTCTGCAAATTTCACCAAATCAAATGTATGGATGCACTGTATATGACAGCCCGCATAGCAAAGGAAAAATATCAGTATCTCACACTGCAAGGAAATGACTGCAGTAGGCTACTCTCCCACACAAATAGATTCAAAAACACTCCAGAGAGGAAGGATATGCAGAGGTGGTTATAATGCTCGGTAATGTTTCCATGTTTATCGAGGAGCCAGTACGCCTAACGTTCTGAAAAAAGTCCTGTTTCCCACAGGCAGCACACCGCTGAGGAAGCCTATTGTCATCAAATGAGACTGTCTTGTGTAGAGGCTCTTCAATAAACATGAACTACTACTGAGCATCAGAACAGCCTCCCTGCATGTTCTGCCCCTTCGGCGTGGTTATGCATTCACTTTACCTGCATAAAATAAAGTGATTCTGGTTCTGGAAAATGTATGACATCAATCACACGTTCAAGCATTACGGGGTCGAATCATAACCTAACGTGCCATCATCTTTGGAGATTTATAAATTGCAGCAAGCCAATTTATTTTTTCTGGTAGATTGACATAAAAATGCAAATACAAGGGCGAGCTTGGTAAGGGAGCTGACTCAAGCCCATGTAAAAAAAAAAACTAGATCGCTCTATGAAGGTCACATTAAGACATTATGAATCCCAGCTGTAGTGTGGTCCTTGTAAAGCTCTATGTTTTCCCTTTTCTAGCAACAGAGTAATAGGAAGGGAGGACTGCATGCTCACCTTAAAAGAAAAATCAAATCAAATGCAGCTAATCATGTTTAGGTAGATGGCTAATGCGGGCATGTACAGTAGCCATTTACTGTATTACTGACTGAACCGTGTGCTTCACTGTGACCAATACTGCAATGACAAGAATGTCAGACAGAGCATACGGATTTAGAAAATAGAGAAGCAGCATGAGATTCTGATTAATGCAAACAATATGTACTTATGCTTTATGGGTTTTGAGACTTGAATCAAAGTTTCACGATCAGCAACTAAGCTTAATTAGCCAAAAGTTAGTTTGGGATTTACTTTATCACTGCAGAGAGTTGAATCAGCACAGTGCCACAGAAAGGGCAACAAGCATCTCTCTCTCGCACCTAACATTAAGAGTATTCACTCTCATGTCTCGCACGGTGCCTCTGGGGGAAAAGACCGGGTGGTCCCTTTAAGTCAAAATGCACTGAATCTATTCTAGGAGAAGCAACCTTTTCAATCTCTTGACCTTTGTCGACATAACAGTGCGTGGTGATGACTTGATGCTTAAGTTCAGCTGAGTATGACAGGATCCACTTTGATGCAAGGGTCCAGGCCAACGTGTGATAGAATCAGTTTTCATTAGCTTTAGCATCTAGTCTCTGGAATAGTGCGGGCTGCGTCAAGTGAATCACCTGCTAAGATAGATGCCAGCAGAGGATCAATAAACTGTCATACTCAACCCTGATTGTGTACCACAGAGGCAACTCTGGTGTTTGGAAATGGTGTTTCAGGAGGACAAGTTCATTTTCCAGAGAATGTGGGATAAGGTAAGGTGTT
Organism: Parasudis fraserbrunneri; assembly: GCA_900302295.1. Lineage (NCBI taxonomy): Eukaryota > Metazoa > Chordata > Actinopteri > Aulopiformes > Chlorophthalmidae > Parasudis > Parasudis fraserbrunneri. Next base: position 10,111 of record OMKL01000564.1, read on the forward strand.
GCGATGGACGACAGTATCCTTGCACATTTAATTGACTATTAGGTCAAAGGAAAAGTCTGGAACAGTTACGTCAAAGTTGACGGGACTCCCCGTCCTTTCTGTAATACAACCTAGAAAAGGGCTGAGCTTGAGTGGACTGGATTCCGCTCACAGAAAGAGAGATGGACCCCGACTTTGAAGTTCAGCAAGGGGAGGGGAAGATAGCCACAACAATCCACTGAGGGGTTATCCCTCTCTGTCGGTAACCAGAGCGACTGTGACAGGAAATAGCCTTCGGGGTAACTGAGCAAGCGAAACATGTCTCCAGACCTCTTTCAGCCAGCCCTGATTTAGCAGTTCGCTTCAAGGGTCAGAATCTTTGAGTTCTACCACAAAGCTCAGAATGCCCACAGGACGGAGCAATGTGCGTTTGGACAACGGCACATTGTAAATCATTTCCTCATTGGTAAAACAGTCATTTTGCTCCCACTAGGTTACAATTTGTTATCTCTCACGCGCAGATGGCATCTTGTGGATTATTGAGCATTGGAGGGTGTAACTATGCGCGTGTGAAACAGGGTGTTGCTGAAAAAGAGCATCCGTGCTCAGCGAGCCTACCCTGGATAAATAAAGGTTGAATAAATAAAAAATCTCAGTTCACTATACAGGTAGGATAACTACAGTACATTGATCATGCTAATAACCTTGCCCAAATCTGTGTACAGTGGTCTGACTCTGTTTAGCATTGTAGTGGTGACCAGAATGTG
>OMKL01000567.1:0-12100 GCA_900302295.1 Parasudis fraserbrunneri
ACCGTGTGGGTCACAGCACCACTGCAACACACCTGCCACATGGATTCAAACTCATGTCTCCCGCAATGGGAAGCCAAGTATCTACTGGTCAGCCATAGGGGAAACCCGTCCTGTCCAAGGGAGATACTAGGCTCACGAGGCTGCAGGCAGGGCTACTCTGCTGCACCAGCTCTAATGCGAACTGATCGTTTCTTCCCAGGCCAGTGCGAATCAGGTGAGGGGAACGATAACAGAGCTGGAACAAGTGGAGGAAGAACAGATCGACGACATCAGCTCCCTGGTAAATCTTGTTTTTAATCCTTTCAAAATAAGAGTCCAAGCTGATTTTCGCGGCACTTAACGGTAGATTCACGCAGTACTCGCCTTTATTTGCAAGCTTTTGGTTTGCATGACCATCATCAGAACATGTGACGCATTTCAATCACAGGAGACACCTGTTTACTGTTACCTGTGTGAATTTGCTTTGCTGTATTCTTTTGTATCCTGTGGCCCTCTGAGCCTCCTTTTGCCCACCATTTTGTATTACATCCTTAATAATGCGTTAAAAACATTGCAGGAAGAAGTCGCCGAAGAGAACCAACAGAAAATTGAATCTGAAAAGCAAACTGTGCATGAAGCAAAGCAAGAGCTCGATGAGCGTGCAAGAATGGCGAAGGATACTGACACAAGGTACTCCAACGTAAGAGAAAGGATAGATCTGCTCGCTGAGGACCTGGAGCCTTTGAAGGTACAGAACAAACAGTACAAATCTATTTAATTCATTTGGTTTAGATATTGAAAGTATGGTAGTACTTTACCTTTAGAGGGCACAAATAATTATTAAATATCTAGGAACTAACGAGGAACTTTACTGAAGGTGTCATTGGGAAGCAAAGTAGAAACCCCTCTGGAAGGGTTTTCCTGCTCTGAGACATCAGGTGTGAGATCAGGTTTGTTAACATATAATTCCTCATTAGTTCCGAGGGACTTAATCATTATTATCGTGCCTTACTAAGGTAAAGTATTACCGAAAATAGCATCATATGCAAAATCAGTACAATGTTTGGCGGCTTAGCGGACTAAGCCACATATTATTTATTAAGATGTTGTGGGTTAGAATCCAACTCATGAACTTTGTCACATGTCACCCGCCCTCACCCCCCTTTCTTTCCTGTCACTTTTCATCTGATAAAGCAGAAAGGCCTTGAAGTAAAGGTTCCAGGTTTTTAGAAACCTATCTACAGTATTATCACTAATAATGTCCCCTCTGTGAAAATCACTACGTTTTTCTCGCCTTACCTCCTGTTAGCATTTTTTTTGTGACATTTTCTAGCTAGTGCAAGTCAATATGAAATAAGACGATTTATCTTAAAATTGCATAGAAGTCCTTTAAAACATCTCTATTTCTTATTCCCACTATTACTGGAGCTTATTGAAGTAAATGGAATGGTTTGTATGCAGTGTTGAGAGAAATGGTTTCATACCCACATTGACTTGCGCTAGCATTGGCATGAAAATAATGGTAACAGGAGAAACGGGACTTTTTTTTGTTATGTCCTGTCAGGGGGCATTAGGTCAGGCCTCTGAAAATTCTGAAACTTCACTTCAAAATAATTGAAATCACCATAGAAAAGCAGTCTACGTTTTCTTTTTGGATTATCCTTATCCCTGATGTCACGGTCCAGGGTTATGCTGCATTTTACAACTGTTTTCTCCAACTGGTGATACTGATATTGTTTTGTTTTTTTGTCGACCTGCTAGGAGGAGCAGGCAAAGTCAGATGCTGAATGTGCAAAGCACGAACGGAACCTGACAGTTTTAGAAAACAAACTGAAAGCTCACAAAGAAAACATCGACGCTATAAAGACTGAACTTGCTCGAAAAGAAGAAGAGTTGGAGGTAATGATTATTTCCAATATCCCACCTATCACAATGTTTTCCAAGTACTCTTCTGAGAAATTATATTTCATGTTTTAACAGTAGATTGGTGGTTCTCACCCTTTTTCAAATCAAGGACCAATTTGATTCGCATTAGGCCATTGGTCATATTTTGTCCCTGGGAACCCAATCTGTTTTACTGTCTTTACTGTGGGAGATAACTGTCCTTTGATGAAAATAGTCATTCTTATACATTATCTAATTGTGCCAACTTCTTCTGAATGAAACGATGGTGACATTTTTACTGGGGACAACCTGGAACCCCTCAAGTACTCCTGGGGGAACCACATGTTGAGAACCACTGCAGTAGATACTTGTTACGGCACACTGAATGACTTGACGTAAAACTCTTTTGAGCGAGAGGGAGGCCTTAACCGCAGTAGTCTCCCGCTCTGTGACAGGAATACGCGGCCAAAGCCACGGAGATAAGCCCGGGGCGCCTGGAAGTGGACCGCAGTGCCAAGAGCCTCGACACCGAGATCACCAGGCTGAGGAAGAGGATCAGCGTGCGGGAGAGTAGCCACGGCGACCAGGAGCAGGTGGTCAGGTACAGCGCCGCACCCTGCCCCACCAATGAGAAACCACATGCTCTTTCCGGAAGCAGTTTTTGGCCCACAGTTACTGAATCTTGTGCTGGGACGGCGCACACACGAAGTTCAAACACGAAAAAACTTTATCCTTTAACAATCCTCTATCCCTTCTAGTTTTTTGTGTTCTATTGGTGCCTGTTGCAATTGTTACTTACTAGTTTGCAGGTGTGGAGAGTAACTTAAGTTCTTGTGCTTATATTCAAGTACCGCACTGTTCTATCAGGGTATTTCTACTTCTACTTGAAGGAATACTTTGACTTTTTCATTTTTGTTTGTTTATTCTACACCAGAAGGTTGCTTGCAATTATGGGATTCACAGACTCTTTTCTACTGCACTTACTTTGAGTTGCTCTGGATATGAATCTCAGCTAAATGCGTAAGTTATAAATTGTGTCTGTTTTGTCCTGTCATTAGGGAATATGCTGAGGCCCTTGCCAGCTACAGAGACAAAACCAACCAAGTGAGAGATCTGAAGAGGTTCATTGATCGCCTTGACAACATCATGTCAGACAGGCAGAACCGATACAAAATAATGCGTAGGTAAATAACAATCCCGTGAATATGAGAAGAAATGAATGTACTGTGTACTTGAAATTGTCTCCTCCTCACTCTTGCGTAATGTTTTCTTGTGCTTATAGGTCCCTTTCCGTCAGGTGCAAGCTATACTTCAATAACTTCCTGATAAAGATGAACTGCTGTGGGTCCATGATGTTTGATCACAACAATGAGACACTCTCAATCTCGGTATGCCTCATCATCATCATTATCATCATCATCATCATCATCACAACGTTTTAGTTTTAGGAAATGCACACTCGTAACATTTTCATCTCCCTCTTTTTAGACAAAGTTGAAGTTTTGTAGTATATGTACTGCAGGGTGGTAGAGATACAAAACAGAAAAAAAATATTTCGGACTCATAATTATTTGATATTAATTTGGCATTAATTAAATAAATTTTAATTAATTTGTTAATTATTTTGACACAAATTTATAGGCCCAGATAAATTTCTAATTACACTGTGTGTAATATGATGATTTTGCTCTAAATTCCTAATTCCTAAGTCCTAAGTCTCCAGACTCGGGAGCACTGCATATAATCTCACGATTTAGAGCTCCAGATTCCTGATCTCCTAAAATTCCCAAACGTATTCCAGGTGAAGCCTCCAGGCCGGGAGAATGACGGTGTGAGTGACATGAGGTCCCTGTCTGGTGGAGAACGCTCCTTCTCCACTGTCTGCTTCATACTGTCCCTGTGGGAGATCACAGAGTCTCCCTTCAGGTGCCTGGATGAGTTTGACGTCTACATGGTAAGCCTGCATGCTCGCGCAACAAGCGCTGAAACCACATTGTGGTACTGCGACTCCTTGGTGGAAACTCACCCCTAAGTTAAATACCACCCGCTGCGCTTTCAGGTGGCGGACTGGATAAGACTGTGGTATTTAACTTTTGTGGTCATGTGGTGCCGCTGAGCGCAGGGTTCGCAGTTCGCGGCTGATCCGAAGACGAGTGCCCAGTGCGAAGTGCCTGCCAGTGGCTAGTGACCACCTGTTATAATGCTGCCGTGACCCAAATCCCACGGTGGGCTATGATCTCCAGCCAGGATCGTTGTGGAGTGAGTTTACACCAAGGGGCTACTACTGCTATGTGGTTTCAACCTTGTTGCACTAGCCTTGTTGTAATCTTGTTTCTTATTTATAGGGGGGAAAAAAGAGCATTGCACACTGAAAACTCAATGCGTACACTTTAATTAGACAATGTTTCAGTCCTCAGTGGATCTTTGTGATGTCATTTCACACTCCGATATATAAAACCTAGAGCAAAAGCTAATTATCAAAAGATGTGTGCTGGTCAGGGCTGCCCATTTTTAAATGCAGGGTCAAGGGCTGAAACATAATATGGGTGGTGGGCCCAGAATTATTCAGAATTGCAACAAGTAGCCATTCGTTTCTTAAATCATCATGGTGTTTGTTAATATGCCTTGTAATAAATAAGCACTGCCTCCAAATAGGCAAAACAAGGTATCTGTTAGCCCTTTGGAGGGCCATAAAGAATGTGGGTCTAATTTGGCCCGCAGACCCTACTTTGAGCAGCCTTGCTTTAGGTCATGTGTGCCACATCAATTACTAAAATAATTTCCTTCATTTTCTACATAGGATATGCACAATAGGAGGATCTCATTGGATCTCTTACTGGAGCTGTCAGAGAGGCAACATCTTCGCCAGTTCATCTTCATCACTCCCTTGACCACTTGGTAACTCATTGCAATGCAGATTTTTCCGGGGGCAGGGTCAAAAAAAGAACTAAAAAGGGCACTTCCTTAGAAATGCTAGGGGCTCCACACCACATCGGGGTAACAGCCTCTGGGGGCCTGGGCATGGTCTTTGCTCAGGGCATCAGGGTCTGGTCCCTATGAGTGTCCCAGATAAAATACAAACTGAATCCCAATGTCCAGACTGAGCCCTCATGGACTGCAAGGTCACACTCCTACACAGAGCTGCCTCTACGCCTGTACGTCACACAGCCTGCAAAACAGCTCTGCCCCAAGTGCCTTATTATTGGAACAATTTCTGACCTCCATGACCAAATTAGTTTGCAAGAAAATATGGTCATAACTTTTAATTGCATAGTATCAAAAATTTCAAAATATAAGCTTGCCTGAACATTTATTAGTTATGCAGTGATGTAGTTATCAGAAAAGTAAACAGACTAGCTTTTCTGCGTAAGGAAAGCATACCTTTATGGCTGCGTTCATCATTGTTTCCAGACACAGTGAATAAACATGGCTTTACAGACACTGTGAAATGAAATTATTTCACTTTTTCCAACTCATTTTCGGTTCTTATTAGTAAAGTAAGCTAAACATATAGGGGGAACAATTAATACAATATTATTTATTCAACATGTTAAGGGAAAATAATACGAGTATAAGTAGCACCGGTTACTTCCTCTTTTGGGCAGAGATGTTTGACAATGGAACATCATTCAACTCTCTGCGTAGGAGTGTGCTGCGAGGTTTCAGAGATTTGGAACAACCCTCCCCCTCTCAAATCAACAGAATCAACGTCAGCTGTCAAGCGCAGCTTCAGCGATCCAAGACCTCAGATGTTATTATAAAAAAAAAAAATTGAGTGGGCAGACAACAGCATAAAAGCATGAAATATGGATTCCTAATAAATCCACAGGTTCTGCATAAGCATATAAAAATGTAGGCCTCAATAAAATAGCAGGCTCCAGGTTAATAAAATATAAGGAATATCATATTACTTATATATTACATAGGCCTATTTTAGCTTCAGGCGTGGTGATTATATAAGTAAAACAATATGTTGGAATACATTTTTTAATTAATAAGTAAGTAAATAAATAAATAAATAAACAAATAAATACATTTATTAATTAATTTTTTTTTTTTTTTGCTTTGGGTTGTGGGCAATTCCCTTGGGCGAAGTTCACAAAGCCACAGACTTGGGCTGAAAGTCCACATAGAGGGCTCAAAAAGTCTGCATGAGAACCCTCATGGACTTGCTGATTTTGACACGGGACACCCCTCGGCCCTCCCGAACTTAACGAGAACTCGCTTCGAAGTTGTTGAGGCCGCGAGTCCAGACATTGGAATTCCGCCACAGAATTCTGGTGCAAGTGCCCCTCCGGTGTGACCTTTTTGGTTAAATTACATCATATATTACATTTGGTTACAGATTTTCTTTTTAGGGCACTCCTTCAGCCAGGCAGTAATATCTAGTGTCAAATTTTATTTTTTATTTCTCGGTCAGAAAAGGCCACTCTGGGAACGAAGTCAAAAGAGGGCAGGGTCAGTCTGTCACTGCACACCGCTTCATCATAACGTCTGTCTGAATGTGCTGATGTAATGTCTGTCACTTAAAATCCAGAATCCATGTCTCTTTCTCACAAACAGAATCTTGTACGTACTTCGCCCGTGCAACATACCAGTCTACTCCATCAGCTTTCATGAGGATTTCAAAAAGCTTTTTTTTTTTTTTCTTCCTTTCAGCAATCTGCCCAAAAGCAACCACATCAAAATCCATCAGCTTCAGGATCCGGAGAGAGACAGCAGTCAGAATGGGGATGAAGACCAAAGAGCTTAGCTCATAGTAAGAGGAACTGGTAGATGTATTAGATGATCGCTGTGCCTTAAAATCAATCGGCAACTCTAGAGAGTGAAAAGATTATATTTTTTGGCTTTCATTTTTTTCAACAGATGTTTTGCAGATGTTAAAGCGAAGAGAATTATGTGCTGCATGCCATTAAGAGGATGCCTCCATTCATACTCTGTGTTCTGTCAAAACAGTAGAGCTGTCCTCGACTAAAGAAATTCTTAGTCAACTAATAGTCACGACTTTACCAGTTACCGGTAATACATTTGTTAATTTAATAAACAAATGTAAATTTGTGTTTCCCATATGCAATCATGCAGAAAGACCTCTTTAAATTTAGTGCTTACCAACGATTTTTCAGGAAATAACACATTTGGCATGGAAAAAAACTCGTAGAAAATGACTAATTGACTAACAAAGTCTTGGTCGACTAAGACCGAATCAACCGATTAATCAACTAATCAACTTACGGCGGGTTCCCATTGTACGCCGAAGCGCTAGGAAGCCCAGATAGTTTCCTTTCGGCATCCATGTTAACCGATTGGACCGTTCATACCGGACGCACCGCAGCAATCGCGGCCGGCTCGCGACCTTCAGCGATAGTTTCGGGGGTCTGGTCTATTTTTCTCCACGCACCGCGAGCGCCACTACGTGCGATTGAGGGAGCAGAGGAGCAGAATCTCTTGTTGACCGGCACGGAGAAATGGCTTCCGGTGTGAACAGTTCTCTTCGTGAACTGTTGTTCTTCTTGACACTTCGTGGTGCTTCCAATTCCAGTGTAAACGTGCTGTAAAGAGGGGACAAAATACAACACAGTAGCTTTTTCTGGAAGGAGGGGAACGCACATTGAAAAACCTTGTGAGGTGCTGATGACGGGAGATGTAGAGGAAGAAATCGAGTCGCACGCTTAAGGCGACAGTATATTGACTGCGGAAACGGAACGTCGGCAGGTTCGCAAGAACATATTGACCCGTTTGCAGAGGATACGAAGCTCCACGTTGGCTTCCGCCACCACGGTGTGTACCGGCTTGCTAGCCGAACTAGTTGGATTCCCCACTCACCGCTGGTCACTGGCTCCCAATGTGTGACAGTCTACAACTAGTGTGGAACCACCAGTATATTGGTGGCAACGTATTTGACTGCGTTTCTATTTCCAGTAAGTCTGCCTTCATTTTCAGTAGGGGAGATCGGGGGCATTACCTAAAGACCATTTAAAATATAATTACTAAACTTTTATGTAAGGCAATTTTATCTGTTTTGTCATCATCTATATGATTTTAAACTCTTTACATCTAACATTAAAGTCACAGTATTGATTCTAAAACAACACGTCAAATGTTATATTTGCCTCCACATGCAGGGGCAATTGTAACATCTTCATTAAAATGTTGTGGTAACATTAGAAAAATTATGTTCCTAATGGCAATGGTTATTGCTAAAATGATTAGTTTAGCTTCATTCTGAACTCATTAAAACACTTTCTAACATCAATTGATCATTTTAAAGGATTTCTAATCAAACAATGCTTCCACTCCCCAATGTTTTTTTTTGGTTAGGACTCAGGCATTTGGTAAGTAATGAGTTTTTAGTCTAATTACAATGACATTTTGACATAAAATAATTAATTATAGAATAAAAGTCTCCTCAGAGGGATTCGAGGCCTAATCTCTTATGTTTAGGGCAATCGCATTGATTACTCGGTTACACCATATTAATTCATACCTCATGGTACAATAACTTAATGTAATATCTATAAAACTCATGTCTTGTGCTTTTCTTTTAAGAAATATAAAGAATAGGTTTTTTTTTCTTTTTTTTATTATAAATAATGCATTAACCCCATTATACCACTGTTTGGGACAATTGTCACCATTGCCCCTAACCATGAGTGCCATGAAACTACCTAGCTTATAGGAAAGGCACAACATCACTGACCCTTGACCAAGATATCACTGTTTACACGACAGTTTGTAAAAAAAATACTTTCACACCCTAAAACAGATAATTGTCCTAAAAAATCTGCAGAGGATAAGACATTAGTTTGTCCTTTGGTGGGCAGAGAGTGACCGTCAAGGAGTATATGCAGACTGAGTTTCATACTTCTAAGTTGTTTTGGTTTGGTGTAATTGCAGGTGTTTCAATTAACCCTTGTTACAATTGCCCCCGATCTGCCTTATATTGCTGCCTTTAGGTTCTAGATGCAGAAGAAACATTTTGATTGCCTGACATCCCTAATGATGGCTATGGCTAAAAGGTTAGTCAATTAAAGAGGTACTGCACACTGAAACATGTTTTTTGAGCTGTGATCTAAATTATATTACTGTACTGTGCTGAAACACATCAATGCTAGCGTTAATATTGACATTTCTTAACAAATTTGTAAAAATCGGCATTTCATGGGTTGAAAATGTCTCAACACACCATCTACTGTTTTAGATCAACCTTTCAAGCCAATGCTGACATAGAGTCGACCGTTTGGGACTGATCTATGTCATGTTTATATATATATATTTTTTTTTTAAGAAAAAAGAATGCCCCCCAGGCATGGAGAAGTTACTCTTTAAAAAGTTTCTTCTCAAACACATGTAGCTTTTAACATGTTCTAATTTGGTATGCTTATACTTATTACGCAAGGTAACTAGCTGTCTTTGTCAACTCCCCATGTGTGTTTCTTCAATATTGTAGGTGAAAATATGCTTTGATTGTGACTGTGATGGATATACAATTCTTGTTCAACTTGAGTTATTTTTTTATTTTGTTTTAATTGTTAATTTTAGAATTGCTGTAATTTGTACCATTACTTTGTGTATTTGTGTGTTGAGCAGAAGGTGCATCTGTTGTCACTATACTGCATGAGTAACATAAAAAAGAAATCACATTACAACGCACGTAGGCCTAGAAAGTCATGTCCTGAAAATGTTATGATTAATTTGCCAAATTGCTTTGCAATCATTTGGTTGTTACCTCAGTAATTTGTTACAACACAAGCAGAGCTCCTTTGTAAACCAGTGGCTCTACATGACCTCACAGTATTAATGTTTTTACAACAGGCAAATGTGTCTGCTGAGTTTGCTGTTCATCAGTAGATTTAATCCTATGCAAGAGCTCTATGTAGCCTACTGAAGTCTGGTAGTTTTCTGCAGCTCTCAGCGATAGTTGATGGGATGCTTGTTAACACTGCTTCAGTTGCTGTGACCTCACCGGTTCTTGTTACATTAAACTGGTTACAAATCATGACTGACCTAAGTGCTTTTTTTTTTTATACAATACATAGGCTACCATACCATATTGTAGATCACATACACACACATAGATCACAGGAATATCCATCTCTGCATTTGCATCAGTCTAGTCTTTTTTTTTCTTGGTACTATACAAATACACTGCCAAGAGACATCATCGATAAATTCCATTAATTGCACCGATTAGATCATGTCTTTTGGAAAAAGCCCATTGATGTTTATTGATTTTAATCACTACAGAAGTATTTTGGGTGCAACACATGCCACATGTATAAAAGAATAAAATAAATACAGTCACTTGTTTTCTGATTTTTCATATTCGATATAAACATTTACCAGACAAAGATTTTAACATGGAGATTGGATTAGACTGTAGAAATAATAAAGACATATCAACAATGTGGGTTTTGGTCTCAATGGGGGACTGTATTAAGTATGGCTGCCCCCATTAATGATGTCACTCAATCCTCCTAATCTACCCCAAAATGCAAAGCATTTAACACATCCTCTTTTGCTGTTAGGTAGTGTTAGCGCTAACATTAGCTACCAAAAATTAGAGCTAATATCAGCTACCAAATACTAACGATAACTGACAAAGCAGCTCTAATGTTTAGTAGCAAATGTTCGCGCTAATGCCTGCTAACAACCAAAGAGGCTGTTGGACGCTTTGCATTGTGGGATAGATGGACAATTTTTTAATGGCTTCAAACCAAATTCCCAACTGTCTCTGCTCAAACATGGGGGCAGCTATTCTTAATTCGGTCCCCCATTATGATGTACACAGATCACTGATAAGCTGTGCAACTTCCACTACCATAAGTGGACTACAAGCAGACACACAGTCCATGCTTGCATAGCCTAGAAATGGGAAATTTAAACTGTTGAAATGAAAAGAGCATTTTCATTATAGTTTGTCTGTTACCCAGTTCTCATCTTACACTGAACACTTTGTTTCAGAAGCTTTCTCTCGAGGATTCTGAATCATTAATGATTGTTGAAAACTGAATAGCGCAGAGGATGAGACCTTCAATAAAAAGTTTTTCTTTACAAAAGATTTTGTACGTAGGAATGCAGTGTGTCCAGTAAACATTATGTAAGGCTTTTCCTTAAGTTGCATCGAAATAAAAAAGAGTCACCCTCACAAGGTCCCCTAGAGAATGAGCTCCAAGCATCAAGGTTGAAAGCCTAGATTGTATTTGTTTTGCAGTGCTTCATATCTGTAAACATATTGATATGTACTGTGGGATGTTACCTCAGTCAAAATCATATTGGCAGTCTAAAAAAATCCAACCAATTCCGTTGTACTATGAGGGATAATGCATCCAGCGGATGCAGCATGAGTGAGTACTGTGCCTCGTACCGGTGGTGGTCATTTCCGCCTTTCGACTAATTTCAACGGCGACAGTGCACTAAATCATAGTGGGGTGGTGCATCGTCATAAATGGATTCCTACTCTCCCCAGATAGCGCTGAACCTAAACTCAATTCAACGTTTACAACGAAGCCTCTTCGTCAGAAATCAGCCTACAACCGCATCCCAGAAGGCTGTCTTTCAAAAAGAAATACGTAAATAAATAAATAAACTCAAGTGGCACACGTACACATGTATCAATGAGGGGAAGCATGCTCCCACGTCCGGTGAGCTAATGGAACAGATGAGTCACGTACTGTACATCCCATGCAACAATAGGCCTACTAAACGATTTTTTGGAGGGCTTCTCTTTGATACCCACCTAAGGATGCAAAAGGTAAGAGATTATAGTTTTGACACATAACATATGCATGCAAAGAACCTACTTCTCTGGTTCCATCGTGTGAAAACATCTGGAACAAACAGGAGCTTCTCTATTCTCCAAGAGCTCAAGAAGTCTGGATAGTAGAGACAGTTACAATTATCATAGGAGTTATTGTTACTATTATGTAAAGCATACAGTAGCTGCAGCAGTGAATATGAATTCTAATTACTGCAGGAACATAATCATCTCAATGCAGTGTTCCACTGATATACAAGCTAAAGTTCAATGAGAATGTAATAGGATTTACTGTGCACTACTCACATTGGCAGGTTTTGAAATATAAACATATGATAATATTTTTTATAGCTATATTCAAAATTATTCAGCATTTGACATTCTCATGCATACGACCACAAGAAGCGAGTCCATTGAAAAATAGTCCAAGCATTATTTTTTTTTGTTTTCCTGTGGAAATGGCAGAGAACTTAACGAGACATT
>OMKL01000572.1:0-10984 GCA_900302295.1 Parasudis fraserbrunneri
GTCACTCAAGACCAAACTACAAATCTTCAACTCAAACGTCAAGACCACTCTACTCTATGGCTCAGAAACCTGGAAGATCACCACCACCATACTCAATAAACTGCAGACCTTCATCAACAGGTGCCTAAGATGCCTCCTGGGAATATTCTGGCCCAACACCATCTTAAACGCCAACCTGTCGGAACGCACCAAACAAGAAACAATAGAAATCCAAATCTGGAGGAGGAAGTGGAAGTGGATAGGTCACACACTCAGAAGACAGAACTCAATCACAAAGCAGGCCCTAACCTGGAACCCAACAGGGCAGGAGGAAGAGAGGCAGACCGAGAACCACCTGGAGAAGAACCACAGAGCAGGACATGAAGAAAGAAGGCAACAACTGGAGCGGAGGGCCCAAGACCGGAGAGGATGGAGGGGCTTGGTCAATGGCCTATGTTCCTCTGGGAACTCAAAGGCCTAATGAATGATAAGAATTGAATGTAATTGCTTTCAGCTTGAACTGCTTGAATTCCACCCACTCAGATTGTGATTGAATCATTTCAATGGTAAGGCTAGAATGTCAATGTCATCACTGTCACCAAAGACAGTACATTTTTATGTGTGACTTAAGATTAATGAGAGAAAAACCTGAGAAAAAATCTTAAATAAAGCGGCAATAATAATAATAATAATAATAATAATAATAACTAGAATGTAAAGATTGTGAACAAACTTTAAGCTGTAATCAACAGAAAGATGTTAACATTTCCAACAAGCTGTCCCCCAACTCTCTACGACAAATGGTGTACAAGTTATTTGAGGATTAAAATTAGGCGAATAAGGGGTTATATGTAGGATAGAGTGATGGAAAAAGGAGGAGAAAGGTGTGTGTGTATGTGTGTGGGGGGGGGGGCATGTCCTAAGTTGTATGGCATTTCTTTTTTTTTTTACCAAAAGAGAGTCAAAAAAATCAGTTGGGGGGGATTCAGGGAAATAGCAGGTCAGATTTATCAGCAACAGTTTATTGGTCTGTCATTGTCATGTTGAAATGGGAGCTGTCGCAATTCTTTAACTTAAAGAGGTTGGTGTGTCAGTCCTTCAACTTTGCTAAATTTGTTGTGTTAGCACCCGTCCTTGGCACTGCTCTGTAGCATCGCTTGCATCCAGTATGGGCTTCCTAGAATCCTTTGCCTTTCCGGTGTTCATTTGCCTCAAATGCAATTTTTTTTTCCAAACAGCACTTCTGCTGTTATTTTTCTCAATCAAAACCTGTTGCGGAGGCTCCGCACTTGCTCAAGCTAACAATGTGACAACGAGACCAAAGAGTGACAAGACCAAGACCTGCAAACTACATTCAAGTGGAGCGGAAGGAAACGAGAGCTGAGAGAAGCACTGAGTGAGAGGAGGCAGGGCTGCTCAATGTGGGCAGCGGTGTGTCTAGCCTGTGTGTCGCTGTCAGAATGAAGAAAGATTAGGCGAGAAAGTGCAGTTGGTATCGATGTTGCGGCAAATGAGTCTTGGATCCAATTCAAATATTCAATCTATATAAACTGAAAAATCCTCCTCTCACTCTTCTCGGTCTGAACAGAGTTTTGTGACAATGCTCTGCTGGAGTTGAACGTCAACAAGACCAAGGAGATTGTCATTGATTTCAGGAGGAAGCCCCCTAGGACAGATCCAGTGGTCATACACAGTGAGGAGGTGGATGTTGTGGACCAGTATAAATATCTCTGTATCATATTTGATAACACCTTGATTCAGTGTCCAAAAACCCATCCTACAAACCTTCTACAGTTCCTTCATCGAGAGTATTCTGTGTTTCTCCTTCATCTGCTGGTTCCCACTAAACTATAGTGAACACCTGTTCCAAAATCACTGGAGTGCCCCTCAGAAGCCTAGCCTCATTCTATGAGCAGCAGGTCAGGACAAAGGCCCATGACATCATGGGGGATAGCACCTATGTCCTTCACCCAACATTGTTCATTCCAGAAGCCATCTGCCTGGTGAACAAGGAACTGAAGGACAGTTCTGTGCTCTGTCTGGAGCTTGGCACATGAAATACTTAAATGCCTATGTGACATGTGGACTATTGCCTTATTCATTTATTTCAAATGTTTATTTTATTATGACTATTATTTTTCAGCCCAACATAGTCACAAACAGTTCTTTGCTTGTAATTGTCTGTCTGTGTATATGTCTGTTTCCTGTCTGTTTGTACTTATGCCCAAAATCAAATTGCCTTCATGGATTAATAAAGTTGTATTGAATTGAATTGAATTGAATTGAAAAAAACCCACACAAGATCACAGGACTCAAGTGCTGTTCTATCTGCATTAGAAAATGATCCCATGCAACCTTCCCCTCCACCACCACCACCACCCCAATCCGTCAAGTCTGCAGAAAAAAAATTATGTTAATTTCCTTAAAGTCTACTGAAAAAAAATGTATGTTAATTTCCAAGCACTCAGGCCCCGTAGTTGGAAACTGTTAAGTGTCAATTTTCCCATCCCCTCCTGTACCTTTACTCACTTGGCTGAGCTTGATGGATACAACAGCTCCCCATTCCTTCTTAATCCCATGCATTTTTAAAGAACTACAGGGATGCATGCTGGGAACTCATTTCCAATGACTCCGGCCATATTGTAATAAGGTGGAGATAGTGCTGGCGTGGTGCTTTGTATCGATTTGAGGTTGAGCTCCCTGAATTGTGATTCATTACAAAACCTGGCAAAGCAAAATAGAGGACTATAATGCTCATTTGTGTTAGGGAGTGTGTGTATGCATACTGTGTGTGTGAGTATACTGCATATTGCATGTGCTCTATGTGCATATGCAATCTGCATGCTGCTGCTTCTATTCGAGATATAAATGTTAATAAAAGTATGTTAATGCATGGAGGTATGTGTTAAACAATATTAGAACTTAAAACTAGAATTTAGAACTTAGAACTCAATATTAGAACTACATCACATCCCAGCACTTTCAGTTAACATGACAGAGTCACTCCCTTACCAATATCTGCTTCATATTTCAGAGCACAATAACCCAGGGAGAGGGAAAAAGCATTTTGGGGCTATGTTGAATATTTTAACACCTGCATATTGTTCTTGCACTGAAATTGTTGTTCATCTTAAAATGCCTGTAGCAGCTTCATCCTTCAAATCATTTGTCCTGTGGAGAGGAGAGAGTTCCATGGCACAGTTTTCATATGGCAATCATTGAATTATTAAAAACTGTGTCAGTGGGGATGTCATAAATACAAAAGATTTCTCTCTCACACACAAACACAAAAATACAGTGCACTTACTATGGAACTCTTCGCTTACAAAGCAGGCAACATAACAACCTTGATTTTTACCCAGATATCCCAGACAGGCAGTTTTTTTTTCTTTCTTTCTTTTTTTTGTGTCTGCAATGCGTAACACTGCAGAGCATTCTGATTAGAAGTGAAAAATACAGAGCTGACAAAACATGGATTAAAATAAAGATTGATTCGGCTCTGTGTCAGTAACAATTCATTGTCTACTTCATCAGTGTGCCTGTAAAGAGCTGAGTATCAAAGACTTCTTCCTTTCATCTCATCAATAGTGAGAGTATGCATACATTGCAGCACTGAATAAGTCTGGTTAAACAGTGACTTAATAGGTATAGACAGTGGTCATTGGCTACTGGCAGGCACTTTGCACTCTGCACTCATCCTCTGACCAGCCTCGAACTACGAACCATTCACTTACCAGCACCATGTGACCACGAAAGTTTAATACAACAATATTTTCCGGTCTGCCACCTGAAAAGGATCCAATTCAGGTAGAGTGGGGGTATTTCAACTTTAGGAGTGAGGGCTGTTACTACGTGGGTTTCACTGTGACAAGCCAGGGGTCAAATCACAAACTACAATTACTAACATGGCGTCTTGGTACACCAGATGATCCTCTGACTTCCCAACACATAATTACAGATTTCCTGGGAGATAAATGATTTCCCTCTCGCTCTCTCTCTCTCACACACACACACACACACACACAAATACACACACACGCACACAAATGACTTAAGTGCAAATTAGATTATTTTGAACAAGAATGAAGGAGACATACAGATGTGGGAGAAAACATGAAATGGCCTATTCACTCAGTAAGAGAAAATCAACACACCACAAAATCCCCAAGAAAACAACCCAAGAAGCCTAGGATGACAACAAAGCCTTTACCAGGGTCTCTCCATCTTTATTTCCCTGACAGTGGAGACTGGGTATATGGCAGGCGGAGATGACAAGTGTATCTGGGCAAGCTTTCTAATGAGAACAGGGAGTGGCCATTAGGGCTTTAATCTTAGACACATGGCCAGGGGAATATTAGGAATTGGCAGTCATGATGGAAAGTAGTGACAGATTGTAATGAAGTGACACAAAGTGATATTAATGGGGCAGTTGGTATAGTAGGATAGGGAGGCATATGGACATGTTGGGGAGGGGGTGACAAGTCATGATAATAGAGGGACACCATAGAATTTTAATCGATAGAATGACCATTCCATTGAATGGTCATGTGGCTGATCCATCTTAAAATGACTGCCATAGAATGTTTGATTTGGAGTCTGTGACATAATTTCAGGGTAAGAGCATGAGTATTCAACTGATTCCAAAACACCTTCTGTCAAGCCTCCTATCCTATTCATTCAAAGACTACTTCTCTCATCCTGCGATCATATTCCTCCTCCTGCAGAATTTACAACCTGACAGCTCTCTGTTTCTTAGCTGTCTTCTTGCATCCCACCACCACCCCATTCTCCTCCTTAGATTTTAGATACATCAGGTTACTTGTAAATAACAACCAGAATAAAAAATAAAAAAGAGGGGGGATATCGGCACAACCTTGTTCTCTACAACCTTGGGCTGATGCCACACCCTGGGTGTGTCAGCACAAGCTTGGTATCAGCACCCTGCTGCATACAAGCGAAACCAGCCTTCACTTAATCCTACCTCAAACATCATCATCATCCTTCCATTCACTGTCAGTTGATAACAAGAAACTTGAACTCGTGAAAATGTTGTTGTAGGAATCAGTGTTGGTTTGGTGCACAGAAAGCTGATGGGTTACCGTTGGAAAAATACATGATTTGGATGAATGACCCAGTGGCAGTTGTGTTGAACATTACAACTTTCTGAGTCTCATCAGAGATCATTTAAAAAAAGAAATACGAAGAGATAAGTCACCAAAGAAAAATCACATTTGGGACAGTGAAACGGCATCATTATAAATGCATTTTTGGATTTAAAGGGGGATGCCACCCATTTTAAAGTGGCCATGTGTAATCTTTCTTTTAATTTAGTTCTAGAGCATGTACTGAACAAATTATGACCACCTGTGCTTCAACACTGCGCCACTCACATTCGCTGCTACAGCCTCAAATGGTCTGGTAAGACCAGCTTGGTCAGCCCTCTCACGATACCAGATGTAGAATGAATGAAACATGATAGTTTCATCACCCACAGAATGCAGGGTATTTTCTGCAACAATGGAAAACAAATTTGCTCTGCAGAAAGTCCATGCAAAAAAATGAAAGCATGCAAAGAGAAAGCAAAGAGTAAAGAAGCTCATGGGAAATGTTTTGAAAATACAGAGACAGTACTGCTCGCGGCTAGCATGTGCCACAATTACACATTATAGCTTTAAGAATTTATTTCTGTTCCCCAGGGCAGTTAAGTCAATATTTGTGAATATGCACCACTCTCTCCACTAGAAAACCTTGTTTTTGTAACATCAACTGGATGTAAAATCTGGGGCTGCTTCATAGACAATCAATAGGGCTCTCACTTTAGGAGAGTGGTGTATGTTCACAGATATCGACTGAGCTGACCTGTGGTAAACGTAAGGTAAACATATCTGTGGTCCTGTGTAGCTCAATGGGTAGAGCACTTGGCATTCTGAACATGGCATAAATACTGCGAGGGTTAGGGGTTGCCCATTGGGGCCACCCATACTGAAAAAATGCAGTCAGGCCCATAAGGGGGAAAAAGGGGAATGTGTTCTGGGGCACAGCTGCTAGGGGGTGCCCATGGAGACTAGCAATAAACATATGTTTAATATGAGTTAAGCAGGTCTGGGGAGGGCCCAGCCAGTGTGAATTTTGGCAGCTGATTTAGATTTAGCTGATTTAGAAGCGCTGTTCTATCCACCCATGCTTCTTCAAAATGACTGTTGCCTGAATAAATAACAGCAGGTGATTGAAAGTCAAGATCAGTTTCACTAGTGAAATTATTTTTGACTGTATTAACCAGCAGGATTGTTTGCCATAAAGCAAATGGAAACGCTCTGGGCAATGCGTGGATTCTTTAAACATACTGTAATCAATTTATCTAGATGTTTCATAATTCTCAATGTGTTCTATATAGACTAAATACATGCTTTTATGTGGACGATGGCACTTATTGTTTGTGTTTAGGCATGTCTCTGTGTGCAATATGCATCGTGGAGCTCTCATCTCCGAACGCGCACACAGCTTGGATGACAGCTCATTAGATCAACCCATGGCTCACCCAATCATAAGCATGCTATGCATGATTCTGCAAAATTTGCAAAGAGAGTGCATGAAGGTCATTGGATAAAAAATATATATCAGCCAAATAATTTGTCCTTTCGTTAAATATTTGACATTATCGTTTCATTTTTATTCGTTAATGAAAATGGTAATACATTTAGTCAAAGTTTTTGTTTACAAAGGGTCATTTGTAAAAATGTTGAAAACATCATCTTGTTTTCAACATTTTTCGTCATAATTGTCGTTGACGAAATTAACACTGGGCCCAGTCATGTCTATGTTCAGGCCTGTATGCAGTCATTCCGTTGTAAAGCCCTTGAGTACTACTGGTGTGGCATTCCCCTTTAAAGGTATCCAGAGTTGTAAACAGCTCGCTTTTGTTTACATTCACGTTCCCACCAAAATAGATGGAGATTTCTGTTGTTGTTTTATAGTCTGCAAGCTGAATAAATGTCCTACCTTATATAACCTTTGCAAAGTCAATTTACGCCGATATTTAGACTTGGTCCTCAAAATGAATGGAAGTGAATGAGCAGCCTGACCTGAACCTGGGAGGAATGGTGGTGTTGACAGCGGATGACAGGAACAGCAGTGGTTGCTAGCTTACTTGTAGATGACTTTAGATAGATATAAAACTCGTGATTTTGAAATATCCCTTATAGTTTCACTTTTGGTTTTGGAGAAGTTGTAATGAGTCTGACCTCACTTGATTCACAGGCAGTTAGCTTGTTAGATTTCGAGGCGGATGGTAGAGACCAATCAAATTGTTGCACAGTGGCATGTTTACACACCTCCAGTGCACTTTCTTTTGTTTTCTACGTCACCCCCGTGCTCATGGCGTGCATGTGTGTCCTCATGCACGTGCTGGAAAAACACGTGATACACAATTTTCAGGGACCCCTTTCCTCAGACCATGACTTCTTAACAGTGCATTACGTGGTAGTGGTACGAAATGTGTTAAAATTATGTGCCGACACCATGGAAATAATAGCAGATAGAAAGTCAAGTCAAAAAAACTAAAAAGAAAAAAATAACACCACTTGCTGGGCTTGAACCTATGTAGCTATAGTGGTAGGCAACTGCTCTTACCTCTACACTATTCACACACCCACATTAGGGTTAAGGTTAAGGTTAAGCTTAAGGTTAGGTCAACAGTTATGGAAATAATGTCCACTTTATGGTTAACATTAAGGTAGTGGAGTGGTTAAGGTTAGGGTTATGGTTTGGGTGAGGCTGTTTGAAAAAGTACGTCTAGGTAGAGGTTAAAGCACTCGCCTACCACCGTATTGACCCAGATTCAAAAACTCCATTGGATACCTTTAAGGTTTTGTCTTTTTCATAAAAGGGGCATGTTACTGATTTCAACATTGTTATAGCATAATGATGTTATGTTATATTACTGTTGACTATCATAATATATCTCTATATTGGGTAGGTTGTGATACTTATTGGTGGAAAAAACTATGGAAGTAAAATCTACTTTTTATTTCACTGTAACCAAAAATAGCTCTCCTCTCCTCCCCTCCCCCTGCTATACCCCTGTCCATCTCTTTATCTCTCTCTGTACATCTGTGGTCTTGAAGTTTCTCAGCTTACAGTGTGTGAGCGTGTGCAGGTGTGCCCATAACATGTTTTGGTGAACTTGAATGCTATTTTCTGTGTCACCATCATTGTGGACCACATTATACTAACTTTGATAAGAGAAAACAAATGTGGAGATAACTGGATTACCGGTATGTCTGAGCAGTTAGACATGATTACGTGGAAGTCCCAGTGACCCACGTTTTAGATGATTTTACAAGTATTAGATAATAACAAACATCATTATTACTGCATTGTTTCCCATGCCATACAGCCATTATCAGACTTGCCATGTGTTCAACGCATAATGCATTGCATTTCAGCTGAGGTTTATCTAAAACACTTTACGGACATGATGATCTATCCTATCTGTGCTAATAAACACATGCATTATAGAAAAGTATGCCACCTGCCCAACCCCAAAATCATTATGTTGTGAAGGCACTCTGAGCTCTCACATCAAGTTTATCAGAACAGTTTTTACTTTGTGTCATTTGGAGATATTATTCCACCACGTATGCTCATTGTATTTATTGAGAGCCTTTCAAAAGCCTAATCTTATTATGTATATTACATGGAATATACAGTAAAAGCACCCGAGTTGAATGATAATACATGTGTCTGTCTTTGGATAACCCAGCTTTAGCCTTGTGTGTCTGTGGGAGAGGAAGTGTGGGAATTTCACAGCAGAGAAGCCATGTGAGGCAGCAACAAGCCCCAATGACGGTCTCCCATGCCGTCTGTGTGACAAGTTCATTTGTATGTAATTACTTACACTACCCACGTGTGAAAAATAGACATTTGTCACTACGGCACTTGGATTTCCAACTGTGATTAATATATCATAGTTTTTTTTATTCCTTTCGTCTTGTTTCAGTGATGTCCTCAGCATTAATATTCACTGGATGAGCACTGGTCCCTCCGTTTCTCCCAGTGGGATGCCCCCAAGTCAATACAGGGGCTGTGCACGGTAATAACTTACGTTGTGTGCTGTAGGAGTATGTTATGCCTGCTGTCACGCTCAAGGGCATGCAGAGATAGATCTGTGGATCGTTTCTCTCAGAGAAGACTTATGGCTTCAAGCTCTGTTCATTTTCTGCATTCACAATTCCACAACTGTGTTTTTGTGTGTTTTTAGAAATTTGTTTAGTGATTTTCAGAACATAATCTCCTCTTTTACGTCTATAATTATGAAGAAGCTTTGTCGAGATATTGTCTCACCCAGGCCCTGTTGTGGCTTTTCCCCCCTTTAATGTCATAGATAAAACATATGAAGAGGTTTCGGTGCTCAAACCAGAGGGACGTGTCAAACCCAGAAACCAGGGAATACCAATATCCTACACAGATAATCCTATCTCCTCATGCAGAAAATGACATATGCTATGAATGGAGTAGTGTTCCAACACTTGATAAAAGCCTTGGCAGCACACTAAGCAATATTGAGACCAAGGCTATCTATGTGAATTATACAGATAAAGGTATCTGGAAAGGATTTAAGTACATTTATCCTACTCCCACCCCCATCAAATGTACCCTAAGGTGTCTGAGAATATAATGATAGATATGATAGGTGACTCAATGTTCTATCTCTTGTTCTTTTTTTCTTTCTTTTTTTTATAATGCCTTGGCACTGCAGAAGAAGTACTTGGATTCAATATTGCTGTCTTTTCTAAGAGTCATTTATGCGTTAAGTTAATTTTAATTTAGCAGTCATTGAATGGGTGCCAGCACTCTTTTTGTTGCCCTCCATTTGGGAAGTTTGATTTAAGCCTTTTACTGAAGTCAAGAGTAAAATCCCAGTTTTCATTAAGCCAATCATCGCCTAATGGACATTCTGGACAGCTCTGTGTGATTAATACAACGATGCATGCTGTGGGACTCTTCAGAACTCTTTCTCTGCATGGCACAGTACTCTTCCTTCACTCAGTGAGTGACAATATATCGAGGACAACTGGAAGGGAAGCAGATGAAAGGAAGCTTGGACAGCAATCACAGCAAAGCAAAGATTTGAATGCAGGGGGCACGGCACGCACAACATGAATTTCCCCATCCGCATGCTGTCTCCTCAGAACAACTGTAAAAAGTGAAAATAATGTTACCACACAACTGAACAAGATGTTCATTAGGATATTTCTGTGTATTAACCCTTTCAGCTGTAGCCTACAATTTCACATGTGAGATCATTTTGAGAATTGAATATTCTAATGATGATGTAACAATGCAGTACCTATTGGTCATTGAAACCAACAGAGTTCTAGAAGAATTCCAAAATAGAATTCTGAGAAAACATTCCAAAAAAGATACACCTGAAAGGGTTAAAAGAGCCTTATTTCCCAGTCAATATACAGAAGTGTAGAAACAGTGTAGACTGTGTTGTCAGCCATTTGAGAACATAAAAAAGAGTTGAAGAATGACATTCTATGTCATTTCAAATTCCATTACTTAGCCTGGTTACAAGGAACCTCCCATTTGTTGCTTGTGCAGTCACATTCCCTCTTTTCATGAATCATCTTCAGCTGAAAGACTTCTACTTCTCCCTTTGTGATTACATATTATTATGGTGTTTGACCTTGGAGATCTACACCACTTACCCAAAGTCTGGTACTGTAATTCAATGGCATCATGTAACTGGTCGGTTCCTCCAGAGACACAGAGGAATGGTAGATTAGTACAGCAGTACGATGGAGAGAGAAAAACCTGTGGAAAGCAACAGGGCCTGAGCTTCCTGAGTTCAAGTATCCCCTTCCCTTTTCCCTTTTTCTCTTCCCTTGAACAAGAACTCCATGAAGCTATAAGCTCACCCTCCATTCTCGAGACATTAAAGTGTGTCTCATGTCTTCTCACTAAGTAGAGGAAAAGAGAATGGGTCCTTTTGCCTTCATTA
>OMKL01000574.1:0-10570 GCA_900302295.1 Parasudis fraserbrunneri
TTATAAGTCATTTATTTAATTTTTAATAACATTTCAATGCAGTCGTCTTTAAGGAAATTGTTGAAATAAAGCTTTAGATAATGTTTAATTCAGATAGTGGGAGGGGTTGGTCTTTCGGATCTTTGGATCTTATCACTGTACCTGCTTTTCGCTGTACCTTAGATAACTTTGGGTTACCAGAAGTCTGTTTTATATACTTTTTGTTGTACCTTAGATAAGTTTGAGGTAACAGAAGTCAGTTTTATACAATTGATTTCCCCTAAGCCGTTTTGCACTGAGCCATGAAATGTGAGAATTGTTTGACAGCAAATCCTAGCCAGTTCCCAACACATCACACAGTTTCTCATTCTGTTTGGTGAGATTTACATTTTGTTTATTTATATATGAATTTATTTATTTATTTGTCTGTTTGTTTGTTTCCCTCTAATGTAAAAAGAAAAAAACACACATCTCATCTCAAAAGTGTCTAGCGCTGCAGATAGCATCATGCTAGGAGACAACCTCCTGTGGGCTTTCTGACAGTGGGCCTTTGGAGCACACTGGGGATGTGCAACAGATTACCGCCACCGGCGTCATCTCCCACACAGGCCGTGCATTTAAAATTAGAATCACAACACTCAACACATGTACTGAGAGGGCCGAGGTCGTCGAAGGGTCAGAGGCATTTCATTCCACTTCATTTGATCCAAATATCATCACAGTTGTTTTGTTTTGTTTTTACAAAATATAATGCACCTACATGTGCATAACATACAGATGTTGAGCTTTATGACTACAGTACATACTATAGATAGATAGATAGATAGATAGATAGACAGACAGACAGACAGACAGACAGACAGACAGAAAGTACAGGTGTTGAGGGCCCTGCTCTTTCATTTGTATCTATTCTGATCTCACCCATACGACAACTCATAAGACATTATTATGGCGCCAGCTTGACTCAGACTATGATTTCACACCATTCATTCTCAGAACAAAGATTTTTCCTTCTTGGCATGCTGTCTGATTCAAAGTGCCTCATGCAGGTTATATAAACCCTACAAAATGTTAGCTACAAGCTCTAGACCACACATGTGAGTAGGAATCAGGGAGCAGGTGTCCAGAGGGTGGCGAAGAAGCTTTGATAAAGGTCAGTTTGCTCATTCTGTCCACATAAAAATAGTTTGTCAGAAGGCGTCCTGGTGGCTCACCAAGCTAAGGTGCACTCCATATAATCACGACGTCCTGGGTTTGGGCCGTGTCATCCCCTCTCTCCCGTGTTTCTCATCACTCTACTGTATCTTTAAAAAGTTTGCAAATGCAAGAGCAGTTGGCTGGAATTTTTACTTTAATCTACTGAGGACTTTTTCACTCTATTTGATTAAATAGCATGGTGGCAATTGGTTTATACAAAGATACCTGTTAGCTGGTTTCTCCTGTTAATTAATGTGTTAAATTAAAAAAATGCTTTAACAGCAACACAATTTGTGTCATTTTTAACACATCTTTAACACATATAATATGTATGTGTTTAGTTTTACTTATATTGATACATTCTTTTTAAGAGTATCTCAACTGTGTGTGTTTCAGATCAAAAGAAATAACATATTTCGAATGGATTATTCTCTATCTTTGAAATGACAGTATGTGAAATGTGAATCTTGTTAATCTGCTCTGGTTTATTGGCAGTTTATGCAGACACAGTTGTAACAGTGAGTCATGCAGTAGACCTAAATAGATGTTAAGGCAGGCAACTATTATAATTAAGCCATTTTAAAATACACTTTTATGTTGATTTCATTAAGAATATGAATAAAGAAAAGAAAATTGCTGATATTTAAGAAAGTTATGAAATTGCTTTATGGAATTAAAGATAATATGCTTCATTATACTCTTGACTTCATTCCCTTTTGAGTTTTTGATTTTGATGTGTATATCTTACACAGCAGATATTTTATTTTTTAAAGATTGTTTTGAGCAAGACATGAAGCATTTCTTCAATGAACAATGGCTGATTTTCTCAGATCTTTGCAGAACACGGGTTTATGACAAACACAGGTCAAATTGATGTCTGCATACACGAAAATAAAGCAGATATTTTGGTACATTTGATGGTGTTTTTCCTCTTAGGCAGTCAATCGCTGGACAGGCACATAACTGTTAATTGATCTGAAGTATATAGAACACTAATTCACCATTGGATCTATGATGTGCAATGTGAGCTAATTAGGACAGGGGCACGAGAAGTTGTGTGTCAATTGATCTGTAAACACTGCAGTCTCAGAACCAGCCACTGAGGGGAGCAGATTTCACACTGCTGCTCAGCGTTCCTCTAAATTACATATTTGAAGAATGAACGTTATTGAGCGTGCTTTGACATATGATTACTGTAACCTTTTTGTATAATTCAATACATGCAAGCGTATTTACCATAATGTTCCGTACCCAGGGTAAATGATCACAGAGCACTGTAAAGGCCTCTGTATCATTTACCTAGAATGTGAAGCAGAGGTGTGGACTCAAGTCTCAAATTTGATGCCTTCAGACTCAACTTGACAAAATCAAAAAATACTTCCAATTCGACTTTTACTCTAACACCTATGACTCGTGATTAACTTGGACTTGAGTCTATGAAGTGACTTGTTTTGATACCCTCCTCAAGCCCTACAGAAAAAAAACTCAAAATCTCAGCCTATCTGAACGGATTTCAAGGCACAACGGTTGCACTGATACTCTTAAAGGCTTATACTTTAACAGACACGTCACGGTCTAAATTCTGTTGCGGGTCAAAAATTACGTTTAATAAATATTTTTGGCATCATGGCATCATGTGACATATATTTGTCGATTACCAGCACGATATTGTAAGGTCGCAGACACCTGTAAAATGTGTTGTTTATTTTAATTGGTTGCCTGGATTTTATAAAGCATTCATGATTTACATTAATTTTATAAACTACAAATTATCATTCGAACACATTAGGGCTTGTTTAGGACTCAAAATCCAAAGTTTTGGACTTGTGTCTTGACATGATCACTGTAACTTGGGACTTGAATTGAGACGTGCCTGTATTGACTTGGGACTTTCATTGGGACTTCAATGTCGACCTGTAAACCCACCCTTCGGTCATAGAAATTTAAGAGAATAATAAGTAGACTGAGGAGACTCGTTATATTATTTTGTGGAGTCTGACGAAACCTCACATTTAACAATTTGGGGAAAAAATGAATAGTGGACGTCCTTGGCTGACTGTCCGTCTATCCAAGTTTGAGCCCAATCTGATAAGAAATGTGGAAGTACTGTAATGGACATACATATATATACAAACACACACAGACACACACACACACACACATACATACACACACACCTGATTATAATACTCCCTTGCAGGTGTAACCAAAAGCATGATTGGACTTTTATTCATATACAGTACACACCACAAACCCTCTTCACCCCTCCCATCTATCCTAAGGGACCACACTTTAAGTTAAATTCTTTACTGGCTGTGTCACGTCACCGTCGGGTCAGACCGAAAAGAGGGAAGTCATGGAACCTGCATGGGGAGCAAGCATCCATCCCAACAATTACATTTGATAGCATAATTTCATGGTGCTTCCATTTGCAATGTCTGGGTTGGTTGCATCACAAGATGGAAATGTTCTCATTTTACAAATTGAGATATCTGAAAAAAGATTCTGACAGCCTCATCTGACGAGACTCGGAGTTGGAATGGGGGGGAATGGAAAAAAGGACTGTCCTCAGAGAAACCATCATAATCTCTTTTTCTGCCCTCCAGCCACTGAAAGAGAATTCTATAAATATGTGGTGGGAGTGTGAAAGAAAAAAAAGGGAGAGAAAAAAATCGAACATCTTCCCCCTCCCTGAAATCCTACGGAGAAAACGCTGTTTAGATCTATCCCCAACTCTACAAAGAGTGAATTATACTTAACTGTAGTCAGTATAATGTTCATTGAATCAGTGCTGCTAATCTGTTCCTCTTATCTGATTTTGGACAGAGACATCTAGCACTCAAGAGACTCTGGATCCTGGCTTCCACGAGCCACGTCCCACGCAGGAATCTCAAACCTTTTCATTTTCCTTGCAGATACAGCCTGAGTAATTTCAGAATCAATTAGAGCCGGTGCTTGTGCCGTCCCATGTGTTAAGGGGATTAGTCGGTCATTCGCTCAGCTGCACTCAACTCTGCCTGTTCTCTCAGCTTTACATGGAGAAACAGGCTTATTTTACACACAGGCAATACGAGGCAAATACATGACAACAGATGGTGACTAGAAATGGCTAAATCAAGCCCACTCCTTTCTCTCTGCACCATGAAGCTCACCAAAAAAAAAAAGGTTGTCCTCCTTAGATCATAGAGAAGACAGGGCCTGCCTTTTGTTGCAATAACACTCACATATGTGTACCTTTTTTTTTTCTTCACACCGTTGCATTTCATGTGATGAAAAATTATTTGTGGAAAAAGAGGATTAGGGGATTACAGTGCTGTGACACTCTTCTCCAAGACAGAAGGGTCAGAAGTTCAGCACTGCCCAGGGGTATCGGGCCTGCACAGGCCTTTCCAAAAACCAGGGCTGTGATGATGTGCCAGTGTGTCTGGGTTGCCCACCAGCCTGCCAGAGTGAAGAGCTCTGTGCATGGCAGACGATAAAGACACCCTGCTGTCAGATGATAATAGAAGTGGATAGTGGACCAGACTCACCATCCAGAGCCTCTTACTCCCCCATCTAAAACACAGACTGTTCACATGGTCAACAGAGTAACCGGACACTTAGGTAACTTCTCCATGAAAGTAAACCGAAATCCAGTCTACGTGTGTAATTGCTATAATACTGTACAGTGCAGTTTCAATGTGTGAATATGAAGATGTCTCTCTCCTCAAGGTGAATACCAGAGAGACAGGTTTCTAGTGATGATGTCATCAGGAGATAAATCCTGGAGCTGCTCCACAGACAGTGAATAATGGAAGTACCTCTCGGATACTTTGACAGTAGCCATGATGATTTTACTGGAATATGGGTTAATTTTCTGATTCAGGGCTGTAAGCCCTAAGTTTTTATACAACCCATTTGGATGCAATTGCTCAAAATAAAATTCTATGAGGCCACAAAGTCAGTCACTATTTAATTGTCAATGGACTAACTCCAAAAAGTGTCACTCGGTGACATCACAAATCCAGCTCTGATTTCCAGCTTAGGGACTGTCCAAGATCATTGCAATTGCACAATGTAAATTCTGTCATAGGGTGGATTTTCGCTTTAACAGCTAGTTTTGGAAGTTACGTCCAGTCAAGCCTTTTTATGGTTTGACTGCTCTTTATATTCAACCCTGTCATAATGATATGGGAAGGAACAGCAGGCAGAAAGGAAGGACATGCCATTGTGGATGAAAGCAAGCATGTCCACTGGCAACAGTTGTAATTACCCCTCAGATACCACTTCTGCTGTCAACAATTACACTCTTAACCTTTTACAAAGGAATTCATGCGAAAAAAAGTTGCCAGAAAAACACTGTGAAATCATTTTAATTTTCTGTAAACATGGTTCACAGCAAATTACTGTGGGCATATTACAACACTTTACTGTGAAAAGAGAAACAGTAAATTATTTGAGAATGAGATTCACAGTTCATTACTGGCAACTCGAGTTGCCAGGGAATTACTGTGAATTGTTAAACAATATGTATCTGTGTAATCACAGGAAATTTATGTGAAATATTTCACAGTTCTTTACTGTGAACTTAAGTTGCTAGTAAAGTGCTGTGAAATGTATATTTACATTGCTTAACTGTCATCTGACTTGCTGATGCAAATTATATACTGGACTATGAAATTATTTATATATTAATTCTATATTAAAAGGTGAGTAATAAAAGAAAAATCTATTTGAACCACAATGAAGTCCCCGGCAGGACACCCTCTCTGAGGTAGCAGTATTTCTACATTAGTAATTCTTCTCTGAACACATGTTGTAGTTATACTCAAAAGAAGAGATAAAATAACTAAACAGTATGCCACATGAAGTTTTAAAAACGCTTTGAACAGAGAACACACACTGTAAAACGTTTGGCCTGTGTCACCTAACGGTGGTACTTAGAAAGCGGGAAAGGAGATGATCAGAGAAGCCACTCACTTCAACCACAATACTGGGATTTCAAAAGTTATAATTTATCAGCTACCACATCAACCGTATAAAGCCTGGTCTCACAGCTACTATTCTAATCATACATGAATAAAATATAGTGGCCAGACGCACACCAAAGTATCACTGTTGTGAGTTGAGAAGCCAAGGAGCCGGAGCTCAACAAGTCCATGTCATCACCTAGCAGGTGTGTTGCTCAACTAACCTGGCCACATAGCGCAGGGCTGTAACGTCACTTCTGGCGTACACACGTGAACCAAAACATGAAGGTGCATTTCACAATTCCGATGGGGATAGCAAACACAGCAGCACGAATCACACGAAAACTTCCGTTTATCACAAATATGATGAGGGGCAGTTGGGCAATAGTAAATGCACCTGGCTCATTAACTGAAGTTTTCGTTTGATTATGCTGTTGTGTTTGCTATCCCTGTCGTGTTCACAGAATGTGGTCCGTGTGAATCTCATGGAAAAGTGGAGATATTTGACTAAATACATATTTTCTGCCAAGCCTCTCAAAGGGAGTTGATACTATATGACAAGAACTGACCCCAAGTCGCAGCAATTAATTATTGGGTGAGTGCACACAGAGTGCAACAAATTAGAGCCGTGAGGCTGAATTGTTAAGAGGAATTTCATTGAGTGATCTATGGCTGTATATGGAATACACGCAATGTATGGAATATCAGCCATTCTAGGGCTAGTGCTCCAGTAGGCCAAAGTACATTGGACAACACATGGAGGAAGAGCGCAGGAACTTTTCTCTTATGTAACCAACAATGTTTTATTATTGTGGATCGAAATAACTAAATAAAGGTTAAGACAAACAACCTCCAACAAACAGATTGAAGCCCACATGACAGTCCTCTTGAAAAAGTTAAAGTTTATTAGGATCCCCAGTAGCTGTCACTGAAGCAACAAGGAAGTGGGCTTGGCGAGTGCAGAGATTTGGAGGAGACTTGTGACCTTTGTGCCCCACCTTTGGAGGTGTGTCCAACAATATCCCTGTTGCCACATGGTCATTCAAGATTGTTAGAATTTTCCTGGTAGCTCACCAAGTTAAGGTGCATGCCATGCAATTAGAACGTACTGTGTTCGATTCTGCCTGACTGTATTTCTTGCATGTCATTCCTTCTCTCTCCCCTCTGATTCTTTTCACTGTAATAAGGAAGAAATATCCCTAAAAATATCTTAAAAGAATTCACTGGAAGCAGGCAGATTTTTGAGTCTGAAAAAGTGTAATCTTATACACAGTTTTCACCTTTAAAGAGGAAAATAGAAACATATTTATATTGTTTCCAAGATATTGTGTGTTCAACAAAATTATCCATGTATGAGATATGCTCTGTTGACTTCTGCAGCTGACCTTTGGTGTAATGGTAAAATATTAGGCTTAGCCTCCAATGCAAAGGTTGTGAGTTCAATTCCCTTATATATCCTAAAGGGTCAGTGTATTGTTGATTTCTCTGGGTGACTGCTTGGTCCATAATGTTTATGAAATGTGCCTTTTCAGCATGACTGCTTTTCAGCATGAGTTACCAAACTCATGAGTAACTTGTAAGCTCATGTCAAACCTTTAAAACCAAAAAAGAATCTAGTGTATTTTCAATAGTGCTAGTGTCACAAGTGTATCATTTGGTCAAGTGATACATTATTTTGATTGAAACTTGAGTAAGCGAGTAGCTCAGTAGACTAATATGTAGCTTTTGTATGCAAATAGCCAAGGTTTGAACCTTGACTTCTGGTCAAACTGATAGCCATAATAATAGAAAATTAAATAAAAGAGGTTAACCCACTTAACTGTAATATGATGGAAAATGATTCTCAAAAGCTAGAAAACTTGAACCTTTTACGTGCTGTTTAAATGACCATGGTGCATCCTTGCATAAAATCATCCAACTCACTTCCAAAATCTGTGTGTGGCACCACAAAACCTTGCAAAATTCCCCTTACTTGGAATGTAATGTTTTTTGGTAGGTATTTATTGTGGAAATGGTTCACAACAAATATCTGTAAGCACAAAGCAATACTCTACTGTGAAATGTACAAATCATGGTTAAACGTGAATTGTATTGCAGTTTACAGTAATGCATTGTCATTCTGTGAAACAACAAACTGATGTAATCTTTTACTGTGAAAATCACAGCAGGGGCTTAAAGTGTACCACAAATGCTATATTTCTGCAAAGATCTTTTTACTTTTGTTTGTTTTAATCTGTTTGTTTTGCATTTCCATGTGTAGGCTATTAGTAATGTGGGCTGTGTCATGCTATCCTTTAGCTGCTGCATGTTTTGCATTCAGTCAATTGCCCTGGGGAACAAACAAAGGTTTTATTGAATTTAATTTGGGATCACTGAGTTCAAAATGGGCTGATGGCCTACTGACCACAACAGTGCACCAACTCACACATATCATTTCATACTGTACATAACATAACATAACTCTTGTATTACCATGTTCTCAACCCCTGTCATCTACTCAGTCCTTATTGGATTAACCAGTCTGGATGAATCTTTGAAGATGAGGCTTTTCCATCTAGATGTCCATAGTGGAATGGTTTACTTGTTTTACAACAAATTTAATATGCTACATCATTTTAGGCAACGTACCATCTATCATATTATTTTTCATTATCTTTATTTATCAAATGATTCCATTTTTGCTTTTGGCTAATCAATTACTTTGGCGTTATTAGAAAGGTTATATTATAAACCTCCTATCGTTGTTGCTCAGACTCCCATCTCCCTCTCCAGTCATAATCAATCTTTGTATATGGCAACAATTTTCAGTAGCGTGCTGTTGTAAACAAAATGAAACCTCAGCAGCAAGTAGACAATGAAAACGAAGCAAACAAAAGGAATAATATTTTTATTCTCTTCTCATTTTGCAGTGATGGATTATGCTTCTTAAGAAAGCAGTGTCTGGAGTGACACAGATGAAAACCATACACTATGTATGGGAAAGTCACCACTGCCTCTCTTTATTTATATACATGCAATCCTTTAAATATAATAATAATAATAATTATTATTATTATTATTATTATTATTATTATAAATTAAGATGGAAGTATGGTCAAAAACATACACACACAGACCATGTGTACCACAGAGCATGTGGTATACTCACCATGGTCTAGGGCGGTGTCCTTTGAGTATAGGACCTATTGACATGGACACCATCACTCCAATGCTGATGGATTTTTCCATCTGAGTTGATATTGACTGTTTGCCATAGGTAATGGCTGTTTCTCGGGATACAGCAGCGTTCACAGAGGGGATATATTCTATGAAGGCAGCATGGCACTTTTCCTACCTTGGACCCCTGGGAGAAGCCCACACAATTCCAACAGAATAAAACTCCATCAGACAGAATGTCATCTATTCTACCTGGATATCATAGTCTTTTAGATATCCAGACTAATGATGTGACAAAATAGTGATGAAAATTGTCTGTTTGTTTTTTGTTTGTTTTTTCATGCAGCAATACCCACCCATAGTGATTAGAGCCAAACTGAGCCTCTCATGTCTAGTTAGTTGTTCGATTCTGATTACACAGGGCATGGTTGAATTGATGCAGTGCTCAGAGCAATCAATTACTGTAGCAAGCAGTAGGTGGAGTCAGTCACCATGTTGTTGTGAGGTTACTGCCTTAATCACCACTCTGCCAGCAGCACTCTGAGCTTTCAGTGGGGCCCCACTCTCTCTCTGTAGGCCAGCAGTTACAACCAGAGCACTATACTACAACCATGGCCCATTCCATCAATCCAATTTAACCAACAAACTACATTCACTTGAATACCTATATTGAAGTATTCCAACACACGTTGCACACATGGTTATTGGGGTATTATTTATTTTTTAATTTTTTTATTAAAAAAGATCCAATCACTTATATGGGTGTCCGTTTGGCAAATCGATGGGCCTGGCACTGGCCAGTATGGCTCTCTCCTTCAGTCCATCAAATACAGCAAGCTGCTTACTATTCCTCTCATCCGGAGACACTTAGGTTAAGTAGCTGTTTTGGCTGGAGGTAAGTCTTAAACCCTTGAATGAAGGAGCCACCTGCCAGCTATTGTTACCCCGCGGGCAGCCTCAGAGAGCCCTTCACATGCCAAGCTACCAATGAGAAGGTGCCTCCACACAGCGAAACCAAACAATGTGACACAGGGATCAAGCCCATAACATTAGACCCGCAAAGTAAATGGCAAGTGGTACAGTATCTTATTATCTACCTGCAGCTACTTCACGCTGAGCAGTACGACTTCCTTAATCTACTTATATCCATGGGGAAAAGTCTTAAGCCGCACAAGGGGAGCAAATTAAAGCCTCTCCCGTTATTCCCCAGTGGGAGTGTGTGTGATGCCCCTGTTCATATCCTTGGAGATTGTTCTCTGCAAACACAACTTTGAAGGGTGGAGGCCTCA